>JAJTUV010000302.1:600000-826175 GCA_021653895.1 Mastomys natalensis
TTAGAACTAAGAGTCTGTCTGCCAATCTTTTGAATTCTAAAGGAAGAGGAGTCTCACAGAATCTAAAGACTCACTCTTTCTGACAGAACATGTATGTCTAGGGCAACAGTTGACCGGATCAAGCATTCTAGGTTCCAATGGAGTGGAATAAAAGGACATTATGATGCTGGGCAAGAGTTTTCAACCTTGTTTGGCTTGTGTAGTTTATGTTGAACAAATCTCCCACGTCTATAGATCCTTCATTCCTTTTTTTTTTTTAAAGCAGTAATTTTAGAAAATTAGAAAAATCATCATTTGGGAAAATGAATTCAATATTAGCATTTTTCAATCAGGAATGTAACCTCTGAGCTGGTGAAGCGGCTTTGCCAAATCAATCTATTTAGGAAATTAAAAAAATTAGGCACATTTATTGCAAATTAAAGTGAAATGGAATTGAACATTTTAAACCGATGCCAGCAGAGCTATGTCCCTGTGAGATCTTTGTGTCAACAAAGAAATAAGGCAGTCTCAAGAGTTGTGTATCTCCCCTGTGGTAGGAGATCTTACACCTACCACAGGCAGGCTCTGAGGTGGGGGACACAGCAGGACATTGAGCTACCCACAGAACTGTCTTCTGTCTTTTATTTATGTATATATTCAGTCTTTAAGGAGTGGGGCAGGGGGCAGATCTCATGCTGGGCAGCTTGAGGAAGGGTTTTAAAAGTTATTATTATTGTTTGAGAGAGGGCCTCATTATGTACCCCTGACTGGCCTCTCAAACCCACAGAGATCCACCTTCTTCTGCCTTCAGGGTGCTAGCTGAGAGTTTAATAATGTTTTATGTGCAGGGAGCAGGTTAGGATGTTTGGAATGAAAAGGGATCATCTACTGAGGGTAGGAAACCGCTGTCCCCCTTTGTTTTCATGGGAGGGCTTACAGCTATCTATAGCTATAGTCCCATAGGACCTGATGCCTTCTTCTGGTGTGCAGGCAAGACTCCCATATACTAAATAAATAAATCTTTAAGAATCATAAGACTCGTTCAGGGCTATAACTGCCTTTTAAACAAGTAGGCTTGTCTATGTGTTTCCAGTGAGTTAATTTAACTTACAGTGTGGTTCCCTTGGTGCCCAGTCCAATGGTTGTGGAATCCAGAAAGAATGGAGGCAGCTAATTCTTATAACATGTTGTTATTCTCTGAAGATCAGGACTATTCTTACAGGCAGTTGTCTGGGAGGCTTGGGGCCATCATCACAAATGGGTCCATAATCTTCTAGCCTCCAGGGTGTCAGCTACTGTGTTCAAGTGGTATCCATTCCTCGGGTTTTTGCCTGAGAGCCAGCAAGGAAACCACAAACGAAGAGAGTTTGCTTTACAATAGGATTCATCTGAGTTAACCCTAAGATTACCAAATGATTCTGAAATTTGCTAATGATTCCCACCCTCCCACTGTCTCTGGAGGAAACAAATCAAGAGCACTAACCGACCTTCAGGAGGGGATTTGCTCACTGAATTATAACACGCAGTCATAACTGAATCCATAGCCTTGATGGAGGAGGGAGATACTAGGTTTTGTGAACTAAATGGAAACCATTTCCTTGGGATTTTCTTCTTCGCACCTAGATTTTTGTGGCAGTAGCTTTAGAAGCGGTGCCTTATGAAATCCCTTTGGGTATATTTACAGGAGAACCCCTACCATCCTGACGGTCTGAGCACAGGTCCGGGCTGAGGGACATAGTCCCCTGGGGCACCTTTGTCCAGGTTTATTTCCCTGTCCCAGGACACCCTTCCTGTCCCTGTCCCTGTCCTCCCTTCTGTGCTCTGGCCTCTTTATTCCTTGCTTGCCGGGCTGCTCTTAAGTGCAAATATAACCAGAGAGACAGTGAGGGCCTGAAAGCCAAAGCTGGGTGAATCTGCAATCACCGCGGGTTCACGAAGTTGAACCCGCTTGCTTTGGGAGCCACCGGGAACTTGGGAATATTTACTGCTGTTTCTGATGCACCATCACCTTCCTCTTCATTTGTAAAACATTCAGACGCCTTCAGGGAGGAGGTCCAAGTGAAGCTTGACAGTATTCCGGGAACTCAAGGAGGAACTGTGGTCAAAACGTGCACGTCTGAAGGAGGCCTTTGTGCCCAGAAGTCGTCCTGCTTACAAAGGTCCCCAGGTTGCAGGTCAGCGCCAAGCCAATTTATTTTCCAACGGAGACATCAGTGCTCTGGAGGTGGGGTGGGGTTATCAGGAAGGAACAGAAAGGGAAGGGTACACTTAGCAGTTCCCCCTAAAAGCGCCACTTTCGGAAGCCACAGCCCAGCGCGTCCTCCAACACCACTTTCAACCCATGCTCTAGGGTGGATATGGTTAGCGATGTTCTTTCATACGTCGTCCAAATGTAAGTCTATTTTAACTAAAAAACAGTAGGAAAAGTGTCGCGGCTGAGCAACAATACTATTTTTTTTTTTTTTTTAAGGAGAATCATTTTTCCTGGCGCTGTGGGTGGTTTTGAGTGGGCTTTATCCCGTCCCCTGTGGCCGTACTGGGTCACGCTTGCTGCGCTCCGAGTTAAGGCGGCCCCAAGAGCCTGAGCCTCTTCCCTCTCCGAGTTCCCACTACTTGCAAGGTTTTAGCCCAGGCTTATAAAAGTCATTTCCATTTTCAAAAGCAGAGTTGGTCAAACACTTTGGAAACTTTCCCCGCGCCACCCTCCCCCACCCCACCCCACTCCATCTTGTTCGAGAAATGCAAATGTGAAGCCAATCCTATTTTATGTTAAAAAGTTGAAAAACATTTCAATGTATTCTTGTCTTGTATGACTGGCTGAGAGCCTCTAAATCCCCACCATTTACCAAATTAAACTAATTGAAAGTGCTTCCAAAAGCCACATCTGTAGGCTGACGTTTGTCCCTGCCGTTCACTTTGGGCTCGGGAAACTGCTCTCTGTTCCATTGATCCCTGTATAGTCATGCCTGTCAGGAAGCCACATCAGCCATTATCATTCTAATTTTACTGCCTTTCTTGGTCCCTAATCTAATTTGCAACGATGCTTAAGCATTTCGCAAGGCCATAGCACTTTCTTCAGAATTTCAACAAGAGCATTAAACCCCCAATTTACATTAATGAAGTGCACATTTAATTAGGGGAGAAGGTAAATGGAGGGCTCTTCAGGAGCAGTTTGATATGATGAGCACTCCAGAAGGCAAGACGATGTATCTGATAAAAGGTTCGCCATACATCACAGGGCCCGCTTTCCTTCCCGCTGGCCCCGCGGCTTTCTCCCAACGTCACCGTCCTGCTCGTTCCCACCCTTCCATGAACTCACTCTACCTCACCGAGATCTGCTCCGCAGTCGTTACAATAAAATATGAAAGGGGACCTGTCAACAAGGCAGGGCGTGGGGCAAAGAGCTATTTAAGAGGATCATGTGGTTTCCAGTTCTTCTGCCCTCCAAAGGAGAGATTAACTTGTTCTTTTCAATAATGAGAAACATAGAAAGGCATCCCCAGCCTCCCTGGTTAATGAATGAATGTGTTAAGCACATAGGCTGAGCGGCCCAGAGGCACACAAATCAGTTTCCTTTGGGAAACTGGTGGGCAGGGATGTACTTCTGGCTACAGATAACATGCAGTGCATTAATTACTACATATGATTTAAGCTGTGATGTGCTGGCTGTGGCTTCTGACCAACAGGTGTGTGTGTGTCCCCACGTGTGTGTTTATTTCTGGACCGTTGTTTTCTTTGTTTTTTTCAGTATTCTTTTTAGCTGTACATACTTCCCCTTAGTCTAGAGTCCATGAAGTGTGAAGATGAAAACAGAATTTATATAAAGCTTTTATTTTTGGAAACTTGATAGTCTTTCTTTCTCTTTTCTTCTGTTGGTTATCTGTAGTGGTGGTAGTGGTGGTAGTGTGTGTGTGTACACACTTTCCATGCTTGGATGTAGGGACCAGACGTCGACTTTGAATATTTTCTTCTACCATTTACAGCCTTGTCTGTCTGTCTGTCTGTCTTCCTTTTCTTTTCTTTCTCCTCCTTCCCTCCCTCCCTCCCTCCCTCCCCCTCCCTCCCTCCCTTCCTTCTTTCTTTCTTTCTTTCTTGACAGAGTCTTGCTCTGAAGTTGTAACACCAGTTGGTCAGCTAGACTGCTGGCCAGCAAGCAAGTCCTTGGGATCCATAAGTCTCCACACTCTCAATGCTGAGGTCACAGATATGTGTACTTCCACCCCCTCCGCCTGATTTAGAAGGGTATTGGGGATCCAAAATCAGATCCTAATTTTTTTGTTTTGTTTTTGATTTCTCCTGACAGCGTTTCTCTGTGTAGAGCTGGCTGTCCTGGAACTCTCTTTGTAGACCAGGCTGGTGTGGAACTCACCTGCCTCTGCCTCCTGAGTGCTAGGATTTAAAGCATGCACTCCCACCAGCAGCATCAGATCCCCATTCTTGTATAGTGAACACGGCCAGCTGAACCATCTCCCCAGCCTCCATTGGTTTTTTAATAACAATTCAATAATAATTATGAACAACACTCCTGGGAAATTCCATAGCTTCAATAGAGCAAGAATGACCCCATGACTGACGGCTAGTTTGTGTTTAACAGCTTATAATGTTTGCTACTATGGAACTAAAAATGAAAGCATTTGTTGATAAGAGGTTACGTTTAATTGTTTATAAGAGGGTTCACATTTAACTGAAACGAGAATGTTATGTTTCCTGGAAACAAACATAGGTTCTCTAGTTCAGCAGTCCCAGTTGGAGTCTGATGTGTAGCCACATCAGATCCTTCTTTGCTCCCCACTACTTTGAGAGAGGTACAGTTTTTACTCACAGATAAGATTGACCATAATGTCATAGGAAAGTAGGTAGAAAGTCACTTCCTTAAAATAACATAGTCCAAGGTCTAGAAGACAGGGTAAATGGTGGGAGATTGTGAAAAGGAGAAAGGGGAATAAGAAGAAGGTGAAGAGAAAGAATAAGAATTAGGAAAAACTGAATATAATGGGGTATCAGGGCATAGAGTGAGAACGGTTTTCCAGAGTGAACACCAGGCTCTGGTGGGCAGATCTAAGTTAACATCGTGATTGCTAGCACACAGCTCACAGCCTCTGTGATGCTAGCACACAGCTCACAGCCTCTATGATGCTAGCACACAGCTCACAGCCTCTGTGATGCTAGCACACAGCTCACAGCCTCTGTGATGCTAGCACACAGCTCACAGCCTCTGTGATGCTAGCACACAGCTCACAGCCTGTGTGATGTTAGCACACAGCTCAAGGCCTCTGTGGTGCTCAGCTTCCTCACTGCAGGACATAGATGGAAGCAATCCTTTATACAGTTGCTCTGAAGTGAACACAGTTCATGAAGCACTTAGGAGGCTGTTTGGTAGTTCATAAGCACTCAATAGACAAGAAAGAATACTCAATATGTCTTACTAGAGAGAAGGCAAGGTTAGATAAACAAATGGAAAAGCCTTAGGAAACAGAATGTTAAGTGACAGGATGCACACAGTGCCCAAGTGGCAATTGTTAAGGAAGAACAAACTGCCTTTGCTTAGCCAACAGCTACCTAGTGGAACCTGTGTCATTGCTATGAGCATGTCCAGTAGAGAAAGAGGAGACTAGGTGGATGTGGAGAAGTCTGCACTCCTGAATTAAAAACACTCTCAGTTCTAGATGGTCAGAATCTACTTTCCCAAGGTCATTTCAGTGGAAATTGTTTTTATTTTAAATATACAAAGAAAACAGAGTTTCTTTGAATTCCACGTAAAACAACATGGCACTGTCAAAAATAGCACCTGCTCTTCCCTGTCTTTGATGATCCCATTGTTGTTCATGACATCCAAGTGTCCTCTTAGAGATAACCACTGTTTTAGGGTTTTAAAGATGTTTCCAGAGCTGTTTCATGCATATTCATATGATTTGGTTTTTAAATCATGCTCTTATTTAACATTTCTAGTCTCAGTGAAGCCTGGATCACATAAAATCCCACAGGTTCTGCTCTTTCCCCACGAATTACAGAAGACCATTATTATTATTGTTTTAAATATTTATTTTTATTATTTTTAAATTTGGTATGTGTATGTGTGGTGTGTGTGTGTGTGTGTATGTTTGTGTGTGCATGTGTGTGTACGCATATGAGTACAGATGTCCCCAGAGAAACGTGTTGATTTCTTGAAGCCACCAAGGATTTATGCTGGGGACTGAACTCAATCCTCTGGAAGAGCAGCGGGAACTCTTAGCTGCAGAACCATCTCCAGTCCTTGATCATTAACTGTAAGAAACACACAAACTTCCAAGACCTGTCTCTTCTGGGAGCTTATGTTTCAAAAAGCCAACATAGCTCTGAGGACGGTGATCAAAGGCAGCCAGGCTGCGGAGGGTGGGACCTTGGATGTGAGTAGTGTTCTCACCTCTACAGGGGCAGATCGTTGTCTGATTCGAGGACAAATGCTGTGGAAGAAAGATCGCTGATGACGAAAGGAAAGGTAAGCTAAGAGCTGACATATGTCATTTTTGCCCAGGATCCAGAATTTTCTGGAGGCACAACAGGTCCAGTGGCTTCCTGGAGCCAAGGTGGACTCCACTGGTTCTCGAGGAAAGAAATTTCTTGGGAGCCATGACTACAATCCCAGCATTCATTCCTCATCTTGAAGGTAAAAGGGCTGCTGTATCCTAGTGGGGACAAAGTCCTAATGAATTGGGTGACGGCTTTGTATTTGTGTATTTGCACAGTAGATGGACTGTGACTATTTCTCCAGGAATAGAAACTTGGTGCGTGCCGAGGAGTGTGTAGCCAGTACTCAGGCCAAGGACTGTGATAAAGTTCACAGGGAGAGCTAGGCCTCAACCAACATACCGGAAAGCTATGCTAGAAGCTGGATTTGTAAGTTGACTAGGCCTAGAGCACACCACACAAGTGTTCGGACATGAGAAAAAAGTTGCCTTTAGTTATGATTTCTCAGTGCACTCAAAGCCTGTCAAAATAAGGACGATCGATTTTTTCTGTGTAATTGTCCCGTCTTCTCCATCCTCTTTGCCCCTGTTTAATTAGGAGAGGGTGGACTGCAAATAGAATGCACTGCTAAGCAATTTCCCTTGCAGGGTTTGGTTAAGAATACCTAAACCATCTTATTTGCCCTCTCTCTAAATATACTGCTTAATTGCTTGTGAGAATAGGAACTCGGGCTCTTCTGCAAAGAGCTTAAATTGGTTCTCCTGTTGACTCGAACCCGTATATGAAGCAGACAAGGCTACAGAGAAGATCACAAGGTCCTAGCCCACAGACCTCTCTTCAGCATGACATGTGTAGGGGGATAAGCAAGTACTGCCCAGCTGTCTTCAGAGTCTCAGTGGGCCAGATTCTTGTCTTTTGAGAAAGTAACCATTATCATCACCACTGCAACCGACCTACCACTGTTTCCTCAGGGTACCCTTAGCCTGATGAGGATGGTGACCCCCATGTTGTATGGATGGGGTAACCACGGATGAGAGAGCACAAGAGATATGTCCACTGTCTGGAATCTCACAAGTTGAAAATAGAGCCCAGCTGACTGTAAGTTTCGTGCCCTACTTATGAAGAGAGACACACCTAAGAAGTGGGAATGGATTTGACAGAGCACACCCACTTTCTAGGGCCTGATCTGAACTATGTTCCTTCTATGGCCCTCAATCAGTTTACCCATTGTAAGTAATGTCATAGTTTCTTCTTTAAGTCATTCAAAAATGCATTTGTTCTCCATAATAGAGAGAGAAGCTCTAGCCAAATTATATTCTAATGTATCAGAGCCTTGAACCCAGGGGCCATTTTGCATCGCTGGCTAGGTGGCTGCTGAATACATTATTAGTCCAACAAGGTTTGTGTCGGCTTTGCGAAGAGGCTCAAATGCATGTCTGGGTGTAATTTAGCCTGTGCTTGTTAGAATAAGATGCTAATCCTGAACTGAGTCATGATGGAAATGGTTGTGTGATTTAAACAGGCTGGCAATACACCGCTAACACTGAGAGGCCAGAGGAGAATCTGTACAAGGAAGAATGAGAGAGAACAGCCATGAAGTGGTAAAGAATCTAAAGCATCATGATGAGGATGAGTTGGGAGTTTCAAAGAAGAGGAGATGGATGTGGTGACAAGCTCAGTGGCTACAGTAGCTGAGTCTGACTGGAGAGAAGTCCAGCAGGTTTGTCACATAGGAAGAGAGCTATGACCCCAGAGAATTCACAACAGTGGTGATGGGAGGAGCCAAGCTCAGAGGATTATTGACAAACCCAGGTGGGGCTGTATAGGCGTCTGCTGTGTTTGATCATGTGTGCACACAGACACACCCATGTGCATACTGATACACTCATGAGCACTCTGACTCTTTAGTGATGTGTAGTGAGGTAAACTGGAAGAGTGAATTAAAGAGAAGCAGACCTAGAGAGAATGTACTCACCCTCAGTATAACCTACGTCTAATAAGCAGATTTTAGGGGATGTGGCTCAGCACGAGGCTATTAGTGAGCATGTGAAAGGCCAGGCTTTTCTGTCCATCACCACACAGGGAAAAGCAACGCTTGTGAGCAGACTGTAGCCTGTGGTACTGAGGTGGTAAGGTGCCCCGGAAGTTGTCATTGCTTCTTCCCATGTGACTCTAGGGAATTCCTTGCTCTGTTACTTTTGAGGATTCCAGTGGCTGGCATTCAGACAACCCAGAGACATTTTGGAGTCTTGTGGCCCAGCTCTCTTCATCTGAGCATCTCTCGCTGTGTCTCTCTCAGATGGCTTTGTTTAAACGTCCTCAGAGTGTAAGTGAGAACGATGAGTTTACCCAGCTGGAAGGATGAGGCCTTGGAAGGGAAGCCTTGCTTTAGCCATAAGTACTTAAGATTTAAGATATAAGGCTTTATTCTTATCCAAACACACTAGAAAAACAACTCATATTTTAAATAGATGGCGGTTAGCCACCAGCTGTGGGAAGATTAAAAATTACAATCAGATGTTTACAGTGTTGTTTCACTTTTAAAATTTAAAAGGTCATTTGTTTTTATTCTCTGATAGTCTTACACATCTACAACAGAGCTTAGCTCTCATCTTCCATTAACTGTCTCCTTCCCTTCCCCTCTCCCTCCTAAGTCCTGTTTGTTCTGCTCAGTGAGTCATTTTCCTATGTGTGTCCCTTGTGTCTCTCTGCGTGATCCCTTTAAATAGGACTTCCCGATGGGCACGATGGTTGGTTGTTTACTGGGCACTGGCAAATCACCAATGACTATACCACTGAAGAAAGTGACACCCCTCTCCAGTCTCTGGAGGGTGGAGCCTCATGACCCCTTCATCTTCCAGGATGAAGTGATGCTGAGGGACTCAACCTCATAGAGGACTTGAGCAGTGAGTTCAAGAGAAGTCACTGACGCCATGTTCAGAAAACACTGTTTTGTAACAATCCTCCCCAACCTCTGGTGCTTCCTGGCTCTCGGTTCCCTCTTCCTCAGTGCTCCCTGAGCTGTGTGTGTATGTGTGTGTGTGTATGTGTGGTGTGTGTGTATGTTATGTGTGTATGTGTGTGGGGTATGTATGTGTGGTGTGTGTGTATGTGTGTGTGTGTGGTGTTTGTATGTGTGTGTGGTGTGTGTATGTGTTAGATATTCCATTCTGAGCATGTCATTGTTACTGTCTGAACTTTAACTGCTTCCATCTGACTAACCACTATGAACTGAAAAAGACGAAGCTTCTCTATTGAGGACTTGAAGCTGCGCTGACTGTGGGTGTGAAGGTGAGTATTTAGACACTGTTTGATTCATAGTTAGATTGTAACATCTGGTGATCCTACCAATTCCTCAGCTATTTAGCATAATGCAGTTGTCCCTGGAATTACTTGTCCCCCTAGTTCTGAGTTAAGCTGTACCCAAAGTTTCTCAAGCATGAGTACTCTGTGAATTAATGTTTATGAGTACATTAGATGGGGAAGAGATTTGATTCTACACAAAGAAATAGTTACTATGGTGTCACTCAATAGCAAGCATTGGAAGGACCTAGAACGTAACTTTAAAACATGTTTTTCTCAAAGGCCTTTCTCTGGTGGGAAGCAGACCAGGAAAACAAGCAGGTTGTAAATATGGCAAGCCAGATGAGAGCCAGCTCCAGTCCCTCACAGTTCCTTCTTGCTCATGCACGTGTACTATACCTTCTCCATGCACTGTGTGATGTTAGCTCCTATGTAAGATTAGTGAATGGAATAGTTGAAAGAAAAGAAAGTCTCTGAACTAAGCTGTGCCTGACTGGATGGTTTCCCCATGATATATTTCTAAATAGACTTATTTAAAAAAATGGTTTTGTATATAGAAAATTCTGAAAGGTGACTTCTAGTCCTCCTGTGTATTCCACAAACCATTTTTTTCCCTATAGCTAGTATCTTAATCTGAGAGACTTGTTTAAATGAACCACTCTTGATGGGTTTGGTCATACTTCCTCAGTTTCCCCCAATGTACCTTCTGCCATTGTTGTTGGCCCAGTCTTCTGCTTGGGACCTCACAGTGCACTTAGGCACCTGCTTTCCAGGACCTTCCTGGCGAGTTCATCTTCCAAGACTGTCCTTGATGCTGAGGACCTTGGCAGCGTTTAGAGGAATATGGCCCAGGGAATTTGTAGGATGCCTCATTACTTCGGTTTTCATGACACTTTTCTCACAATAAAACTTGGGTCCTACCTTATGGGGACAAAAGTAACAGATGTAAAATGCCATTTAAAAAGAACATATTGTATCTGGAGTACATACTATCAACATGATTTATGACATGGATGTTGGGTCTGGTCACCTGGGTAATGCAGAATTTCTCCGTTTTCCCATTGGAACCCGCAACACCCCCCATTGCATGTAGTGCACTGTGATAAGGAAGCACTCTGTACAGCCCACGTTTGGAGTGGGTGTTGTATGCAGAACTACACGGATTATACACGTTCTGCAATGGGAATCTCGCTCTTCTTTTCCATTAATTAATTGGCACCACCTGTTACTTGTGCATCTTCTGGACACACACTGTGGTCTGGGTGATGACACAATGCTACCTGACTTACTTTACTGCTCCAATTGTTCAGTTGAAATCTCTCAGTTGGCTCCTGTGCTCTTGTTCTAGAACTGGCTTTCTCTCCGAGGAGCCCACTTTTCTTTAATCGGATAATGGTATTAGAAACCAAGATATGGTATGCTTATCACTACTAAAAACATCAACTCTGTTAGGCATACTCAGCCAAAGGGAAAACCAATGTGATTGTAAGGATGTAGCTATTGGGCGACGTCTGGTCCCCGAGTTCATACCAGCACAGACTCTCAGAATATGACCTAGGCTTTACAGGTGCATTAAAATGACTAAACCAATCAGACTGGGCTCTGAGTCCAGCAAGAATGCCCTCATAAGAGACAGGAAAGGATACACGCAGAGGCCAGAGAACAGGAGCTCAGCCTACCCTCCTTCCAACTGAACTTGCTGCAGAAGGCACCTGTGCTGGGGACGGAGGAAAGCAGGAGGAACTTAGAGAGAAGAATGCAATAGTATGACATAGAAAGTCTGACTGGTGATCCCCTCACTCTCTGTGGATGGTTTGACTCCTCAAAATCAATCACATGAATGATCAGAAACTCTGTGGAGGTCTCTCTCCATTGCTTTATTCAGCTCCTGAAATACTTATCAAGTGTCTATCACACATCAGGTACTTTGCACAATTTATCTCTCACAACCCAAACAAGAACTGTAATTACCCTCACTTTGCAGATGAGAAAACCGAGTGTTAGTAGCTTTTCCAAGGTTAAGCTTAGGTAGAATTCTGAGCTCCAGTCCTCTCCCATGTCTGCTTCCCAACACTGACTCCCCGTGGTTGACATTTTGTTTCAGTTTAGCAACACTGTGTCAGTATCACTGTCTCATGCTGATGTCATAACTGTAGCCAAATGTAAACCCACTCTCCTCCTCTTTCTTCAGTTGGTATATGTTTATTACTAAGGAAACTAAGCAAGCTATGAAAGTGTTCAGCAAATGTCATTGACCAACTACTCAGGGGTGATGAAACTATATAAAGAAGGCATCCTTCACATGATGATCATGCATATGTCACATGATGATCATGCATATGTCACATGATGGGCATGTATATGTCACATGATGGTCATATGAATTTCCATTGTATTTGCTCTTAATATTTCACTTAGGAAACTTTATGAAGTTTTTGTTTTTTAAATTAAATTTAATTTTTTTGCATATTTATTTCACACCTGAAGAGGGCATTGGATCCCATTACAGATGGTTGTGAGCCACTATGTGGTTGCTGGGAATTGAACTCAGGACCTCTAGAAGAGCAGTCAGTGCTTTTAACCATGGAGGCATCTCTCCAGCCCCTTCATGAAGTTTTAAAACCTTTTAAATTTTAATTTTTGAGATTCTAATATACTTACAACATCTCTCCTTTCCCTCTCCTCCCTCAAACTTCCCCATATGCCCCTCCCTTTTCTCCCTCAACTCCACGCCCTCCTTATCTCTTATTGTTACTGCATTCACATACATATATGTATATATGCAGACATCCCTAACTATAACCTGCCCAGCCTGCCTATGAATTATCCCCTCTTCTCCCCTCATTCTCTCTACCTTCTGCCATCCATTTACCTTAGACCTCAGCTTCCTCTGGGAGGACACACTCAAAAGCTTTCAGGGATCTTCCTGTCATCTTTCCTTGCTGGTGCCTTTTGTGTGACTTCTCTGCACAGATAATAGAATCCAACCCTGAAACCTGAGAGAGATCCTGAGATGATTGCAGCCCGTCCTGTCCCGTGTGCCTCCGCCACACTGGCTTACTCAGTGCTGCTTGGGAACACTGTGTGCCACCTCCTTCCTCAGAACTTTGTTTTGCTCTGTGTGCCCAGGGCTTGTCTCTTCCTGTGTCTCTGGTCAGCAAACCTCTCTCTGCCTTGCAGACCCTTGCAGGCCTTTCTATCTGGGTAGATTCCTTCCTGTTCAACTCTTAGACTCCGCGTCCAGAGAAGCAAAGGCTGGAGCTTGTCTTCATCACCTTTGTGTCTCCTGCCATCATCCTCATGCTTTGCCCAGTATTTGCTGAAAATATCAGATAATGGAAAGATTGAAAAGTGGATAAACAGGGAATGGATATTGTCTACCAAATGGATGCTAACATTCTGTAAAACAACTTAACCACAACTCTGGACTTTATTGTAGTTTCAAGACATGGGCATATTTATTTCTGTCCTTGGATAGAAAAGAATCTGGACTTACTGCTAAGTTAGCATTAAAAAAGCTCAGATGTTTTGCTAACCCAGAGAAAGCAGGAAAATAAAAACAGTGCCCACTGCTTTTAAGTAGAATTTAGATTTCTGGCTAAAAATGTCCCACTAGAAAGTACTGAAATCACTTTGAGATGACTGAGGAATTAAACAACAGACCAAAGGAGCAGAGCCGATCACCACCACATGGACTCATGTGGCTCCAGGAAGGACCTCGGCTCTGCACGGAGCTGCAAGAGTCTTCATTCAGAGCTTAGGGCTCCTGTGGTGTTTTCCTCTTCAAAGCTCTGTGCAAACATGAGCAAAGTTAATCTAATTAACTTATTAGCTTTTTAAGCTAGTAGTACCAATTAGTCACCTCATCAGATGCTGGCTCCGTCTCTCGCAGCACAGTGGATAGCTATAAAGAGGCTTTCATGAAAATCCCCAGGAGTGCAGCCCATGGCATTTGCGTGTGTTTTCAAGAGAATAGCAAAAAGAGCCATGTGCAAGACAACTATGGGGAAACCTCCCTGGGAAATCCTTAGCCACTGCGACTGACCAGGCTCCCCTCCCTCTCCAGAAAGGAGATCACACACTAAGCATCATTCCGGAAGCACAAATCCATCCCTTACGCCGAGTCTGGGGAGAGAGTATGTTTCATACTCTTATTCTGGATACTCACGAGGGAGAAAGCCTGAACAAGTCCCAGGGACTTATAGAAGGTCTGGCAGTTTGGGTGGTATTTTTAAGGGGGGGGTAGGATTCAAGCCGTGTGTAATGAGAACAGTGATCCCAAAAACACAGCCCCAAAGGAAGACTTCCAGAGACACAATGGGGAGGGGATAAATAGAAAGAAAGTTATAAATTCATCTATTTGCTCTCCCCGACCTTGCTTTTACTCCTCTCCACTGCAACTACCCTGGGAAAGACACAATGCTTTCCCCTGTCACAATATTGAGAAAAATTGAAATGGGGAATAAAGACCACCAGATGCTTTATTGTCTTAGCTGTTTCCACATAATTAGCTGGGATAAAGGGCCTCTGCATGGTTTCATTGCATTGAATGAACTTGGATATTGCTACACAGTAGTGTGTTTTATGATTCATGCTCTGTTAGCCTGTGGCTTTTTCAAAACTGCCAGCTACTTTATCACTGCCGGCCAAGCTCGGGCCCACCACTTAAAATGCAGCAATGCAAACTTAACTGTGCATGACAGATGTCCGTGAAATTGTTTAACACACACATACACGCTCACACAGAGCACAAAGCTGGCTCGGGTCCTCTCAATGTCCTTATTAAACTGAAATGCAAAGTAAAAGGCTAGAAAGGGGAAAATTTCAAAACTGCCCTCACCACACGCACCTCTGCCATCTCCGGGGGAGGGGGGTATGGGGGACAGGGTGGGGGTGAAAATCTCAAAACAGCCTTAGCACCTCCGCCATTGCAGGAGGAGTCCATCCCAGACTCTAGGGATCTTGGGTATGTACGTTTGGAATGTTGAAAGGCCTTTTAGATATAATTAAGTCACAAGAAAGGCCAAAGCCTGGTGTCTAGAAGAGCTGAGTAGGAAACGGAGTGTTAGGGCTTATTTTTTTTTTTCTCGACTCACTACACTGCCCTGGCTAGCCTGGAACTCCCTATGTAGAAAGGGGTGGCTTTAGGCTCATAGAGATGCCCTGTTCGCTTGGCAGTCTATGAAAGAACGCTCGTTTTTTGATGATGGCTAGCAAAAATGTTCTCTCTCTCTCTCTCTCTCTCTCTCTCTCTCTCTCTCTCTCACCCGAGAGACCTCTAGTATGGCATTCTCTAAATACCACAACATCAGGTGGGGGCTTCATCACCAGAAATTTATTTCTCACACTTTTGGAACATTGAAGTTTAAGATCAAGGGACCCATAAGGTAGCTTTGTATTAGGGCTCTTTCCATTGCTTTGTCATCTCCCTGTTTGTGTGGCCCCAAATTTTGACAATCATAAACCAGTCAAGATCAAAATATGTTCTCATTGAAAAAGGCAAGATGACCTACTTATGGTCTGGAACAGAGCATGGGAAAATGTGTCATATTCCGGAGCTCTAGAAATGCTTGCAATAAAGAAGCAGAGGAAGATACACTAGATTCAGAAAGAAAATGTCATTGAAGGCAGTATACACTGTAGCAACTTGGCTTCCATTCTCTACTCTCCTCCCACTTTTCTCTTAGGACACCAAGGAGAATGCTAACTGCCTCTCAGGTGGCTGGGGCGGGGTGGGGGGTGGCACATGTGCAGACTCACACACAGGGGAACGTGCTTATTTTATTTTGATCTCTTCAATGATGTATTTTTGCTTGTGTGTTTTTTTTTTCCTACCACAACAAGTGATAGGTTCCTTATTGCAGTTTCACATGGACTGAGCCATGGAAGAGCTTTCCCGATTTCTCTCCCCAATACCATAATTCTCCTGACTCAGACTGGGGCACTCACAGACACTGACAAGGTTCATTTTCACATATGTTTAATGGACGCATTTCCCTCTGTTTACACATTGTTGTTATTTATGTAATGTTGTTTTGACATGGGATAAGTTCATCTTAGAAAATACCTAAAATACCTTCTGGTGGGTTTTGAAAATTATGCACCAAAAGCTAGACATGGCCAGGTAGTGGTGGCGCATGCCTTTAGTCCCAGCACTTGGGAGCCAGAGGCAGGCAGATTTCTGAGTTTGAGACCAGCCTGGTCTACAGAGTGAGTTCCAGGACAGCCAGGACTATACAGAGAAACCTGTCTCAAAAAACAAACAAACAAACAAACAAACAAACAAACAAGCTAGACATGGTGGCACATGACTTTAATCCCAGCACTCAGGAGTGGAGGCAGGCAGATCTCTAGGAGTTCCAGGCAACCCGGTCTACAAAACCAGCCAAGACTACACAGTGAGAACCGGTTTTAAAAACAATGCAAAAAGGATTGTATGCTAAAACATTAATATTGGTATAATATAACTACAAATGTGGGGGAGGGGACTATGACATCTCTGAGTTTTCATAGCCTTCACTTAAAACTTTTCTCACATTATTAAAAGAATCAAAATCCAGCAACACAGCATTCCGTTCTGGAGAAACATGAAAACTCTTACTAACTCTTACTGGTTCAATCTTGAGGAGAGAAATAAAAACCTATGTCAGAGCTCCTATACACATATGTGTTTGTAGGTATGTTGTATTTGAGAACTGTTTGTGTGTTCTGTGTGGGAGTGTAAGCAGACGGTATACTGTGTGTGAATTACTGTGTGTGAATTCTGAGTATATAGATAGTGTATATTTTGTGCCTATGGGAATGGTATGTGTTTTGGAGGACACTGTGTGCTGGATGTGGGGGGAGACTGTGTGTGTGAACTGTGTGGGGGTGGTAGGTATAAGTGTGGAAACTGTGTGTGTGCGGTGTGTATTGTGTGTGTACTCTGTGTGTGTGTGTGAATGTGTGTGTACTCTCTCCGTGTGTACTCTGTGTGTGTGTGTACTGTCTCTCTTGTGTACTCTGTGTGTGTGTGAATGTGTGTATGTACTCTGTGTGTGTGTGTGTGTGTAGGGACTGTGTGTGTACGAATGTATGTGGACTCTGTGTATGTGTGTGTGTACTGTCTCTCTGTGTGGACTTTGTGTGTGAGTGTGTGTGGATATGTTAGTGTGTGTGTGTATATGAATGTGTGTGCATGGCTGTGTGTGTATAAGTGTGTATGTGGACTGTGTGTGTGTGTGAATGTGTGTGTAGGCTGTTTGTGTGTGTGAGTGTATGTGGACTGTGGGTGGCCTGCTCAACATTTTGGTGGATGTTTCATTCCCACCCCTTTTACTACGACCCTGGTCAGACCACTTTTATGCCTGTGACAGCTTCATGAAGCACAAAACACGGAGCGGTACATGGCATGAAATTGGCAACAAAGCCCAGCAAAAGGAGGAACAATTCTCCGGCAGGATGTGCTCACAATATGGCTGATTGGATCTGGAAGCAGATGCCAGCAGTGGGTATTGTCCTGGTGACTGAAAAGACATGACCCCCGAGAAACCCAAGACAAGGAGGCTCTCCTCCCGAACCAAGGGGGAGGGGAGAAGAGGTGAAAGCAATGAATAAATCAGGCAGCGAGAACGGGAGAAAAGAAAATGCTAAAGAGGACTCTTTATGGGAAAGGGGGCGTTCAGTGTGCAAGGCTCGCTCTCCAGCTAGCTGAACACTTTCTCAGACAATGGCTTTTTAACAGATGGGAGAGCCCGTGAAAGAGGCCAACTTTCTCGAAAAGGAGAATCCCTGTTTGTTTAGTCTGCTGCTTGGGCAGGTGTCTCAGAAAGTGATCTAGCAGGTTAAAACCTTCCAAGCCTGTTTGACACAGGCAGCCAAGACAGCAGAGAGAACTGGTTTGACTGGGGAGTACTGGGGCTGAGTCTCTGTGGGGCTTGTAAGAGTCTGAGGAAGTGCCCGCTCCTCCCCCTCTCTGCCTGCTCCCTCCATCTCCCTCTAGCCCAGCATCCAAACTGTTGAAGAGCTGTCCATCAAGTGAATGGCGGCCAGGCAATGAGCATGGGCTGCAGTCTCTGCTCTCAAACCAGACTTCATGCTTCAAACCCTTTAAAACACATCAGGCCCGGATTGGAAATGTAATCCTGGTTCCATCAAATGAGCTCTCTGAGATTGGTCATGTCATAGCGAGGGCACTGTGTCCTTCAGCAATGTTTACAATGAGCTGGATAGCTCATCTATGCCTTGGAAAGTTTTTGTTTTGGCACCTAGTAGCATCCAGTGTGGTGTTGCCAAGGAGGTAAATTGGAGCTCTGGTGGAGGAGTACCTGGGCTCACCCTTCTTGAATGAATGTCTAATGCTCCTTCAGGGATACTCTTGAAGCAGAGTGGTTTCACATTTCTCTAGGTAAGATAGTAACTATTAGAAGAAAAACACATGGTCTTCTCTGCAAAGGGGGCATTGTAGAACTTATGTGAAATAGTAAAGGAATAGTCAGGACATCAAAGGGGAGGAAGCTGCAGTTGCCTGTTTATAACGTGCAATGCACCAGTACATGTCCAAGGAGGACCTCAGCTGGGTGGGCAGTGGGGATTTTATATTCTTCTATCCAAAAGATGCATGTTGTGTACCCCAGGAGACTAACCCTCCACTTATCTACTCACTGCTACCAATAATCTGCAGGAAGCAGTAGTATCCTGTTCTCCATGTGCCTTATGTAGCACTGAGGCTTGAACCCAGAGATGTGTGTGTGTGTGTGTGTGAGAGAGAGGCAAACACTCTCCTACTGAGCTGCATGCTCAGTCCTTCCTCTCCATCTTTAACCACTTTATTCTTAGCTTAACAAAGGGCCTGCCATGTGGACCAGCGCCTGTTTCTGCTAGGTGGCTGCAGGGCTGAAGCTTAACACCCAGGGGCTCTGGTCTCAGGATTCCAGAAGGCAGGGCGGAGCCAGTGAGTCAAGGGCCATTCATGAGACAAAAGCCACTTTGAAAGGACTGCAGAGAACAGTCACGGATTAGGAAATGATAAAGGAAATTACGGCCTCTCATTACATGCTAATATCAGGGTCGAACGTTTTGTTTCTCATCAATCTGCTGAGATATAGCCAATCTTATAAGACTTTAAAAAAGCATTAGTTTCTATTGCCTAAACTTACCAAATTTCCATTTAAAAGCTTTTAAATATATTCAATGTTTTTGACATGAAAATTAAGTGTCTCAGTGTCCTTATTCTGAAAGCCCGTTAGTCAACACCTCCCAAGTGTAAAAACTTCAGGCTGGAAGCCTTGCTCTGAGGCTCTCTGAGTCTGCCTTGGGAAGTGTGTTGTCCTTTTCCTTCATCCTTGGCTTTGGCTCAGATCAGCCATCACAAAGGACATGAGTAATGGACTCTCGAGATCCACATCAGGAACAGCACTGGGCATTTTATAGCAGGATTTCATGCAACTCTGAACATCATCCTGGATTAGGAAGCATAAGAGCTACAGTAACAATGTTACTATGTAACACTGAATAAGAGCAACAGTAACAATGTTACTATGTAACACTGAATAAGAGCAACAGTAACAATGTTACTATGTAACACTGAATAAGAGCAACAGTAACAATGTTACTATGTAACACTGAATAAGAGCAACAGTAACAATGGCAAAACTATGATGGTGGAGATGGAAACAGATTATCAATGCACTGTGTTAATAATCATTTCCTTTTGAAGGCTAGGTGCTGGGGGTGGGGGATGGCTCAGATGGGGAAGTGCTTGCTTTGAAGGCTCAAGTGTCTGAGCTGAACCGACATTTTAAAAAGAAGGCAGGTATGCTTGTATTTATTCACATGTGTGTGGTGCAGTGTGAATTGGGGAATAGACAGGATATCTGGGGCTCCGTGGTCAGCTTGTCTTGTTGATGCTGAAAAGTTCTAGGCCAGTGAGAAAACTTGTTTGGAAAAGAAGAATGTTTTCTAGACTCTATGCTTAGACACACACACACACACACACACACACACACACAGACATACACACACACAGACACATAGCCATATATACACAGAAACACACAGAGACATACATACACAGACACACACACAGACATACATAAATATACATACATACACAGATATACATACACAGAAAGACACACACAGAGACATACACACACAGACACACACTCAAAGATAGGCACACGTATATACATATATACACAAACATGCAGACAAACACATACACATATCTGCATACACATAGATACACACATAGGCAGGCACACACACAAAGACACATATGCACATGCAGATATTACACACATATACACACATACATGCACATATTTACACACACACAGAGACATACATACACATACATACAGACACACACCATGCAGACAAACACACACACACACATACCTACATACACATAGATACACACACAAAGACACATACACACATGCAGACAAACACACACACACAATCACATGCATACACACAGACACATGCATACACAAGTTCTAGTGTCTTTTCTGTTGCTGTGATACAAACTCAGCACCACTCTCTGCCATCTGACTATGGATCCAACACCAGCAGGCAGTTCTTTCCCTGATGCTATGGTTTCCATACTTACTACTTGACTTTCTCATCATTATGGAACTTGAGCTATAAGGCAGCATAAGCCCTACTCCCTTAAGTTGCTTCCTGTCACACATTTGGGGACAACATGAGAAAAGCAAGTAACACAGAATGTAAAAATTATAGAGACCATTTCAATTAAGAAACACACTTTAGGATAGCCAGCAGTGAAATACAAGGTGGCCACACTGTCATGTATCTACTCCAATGTAAGGACCCATTGGAGGACTGGCAACCTTATGCCCTGGTTCCAGGCACTCACGTGAACATGATTCCTCTTGAGTGGAAAAATTCCCCTAGACTTCTGCAGGGGAAACAATGGAATTCCCTTCTCTGTTAGGTGTGTGGGTTGCCTTACAATTCTTAGCTACCACAAAGATCAAGGGACTCACAAACTAGTGCCCCTTATTAAGATTAGGTTAAGTCTCTGCATTTCCCAACTAAAAACTGGAAGAGACAAATTTTGAGCATCTAACATTGATCCACTTTGAGAAAAAACCCCGAGTTTCTACATTCTCAATTCTGTTCTTCAGTACAGAGGAGATGGACATAGATGTCGCTCTTGATGCCCTGCAAACCCTCTATTTGCTCTCAGTGGATTGAATGAAGGAGTGTGTGTCTGTTTTCCATCTACCAGACTTTAACTTGTTACCATCTCCCAGAGACTATTGGCTTGAGTTCATTTTTCTTTATCTTTCAGTACTAGGTGGTGCACATGTTAAACAAGTGGTCAACCTTGAGTATGGATTTAGGTAGAAAATTGCCCATGCTGTATTGGTGGTAAAGTTACTGGCGGCACACTGAATTTTCTACTCATAGAAAATGGTGTGTTCTTCTCAGTTTTTGAAATGACATTTCCCATCATCTCGTATTTTCAGAGGCAGGCGCAGGGCTAGATCACATACAGCTCTTTATGCTGGGCTGCTTGTTCATTCTGCATATGCTGCACATCTAGATTATAGTGGTGGGGATGAAGGTAAGGGTTTGAAATAGAACATTATCTTTTGCTTTGTCCACCGTATTCACGGGAGTCAACCATTAAGCAAGTAATATTTGAGGGGCCTGGGACAAGAGCCCCAATGGTCTCAGAGCAACTCTTCAGAGATTGAAGAGTTGTCATTTACGCTGTGCCTTGACTCAGATCATGTTCAGACCCCCGAAGCTCAGGTCTTGGGGTTCACCACTGTTATCTTGAGGCTATAGTCAGTTCACCCAGTTTGGTCTGCCACCTGTACCCCAAAGAGCAAAGGTTGTAAGTGGGACAGGACAGGAAGTGAATGGCCCAAGAGTCCTGGATGACTGAACTCACCCAAAGGTGGGGCAGTGTGGTAGACTTTCCAAGGATCAAGTCTAGGAAGTCCCACCTCTTCTGTCTTCCTTATGTTTTTTTTTTTTTTCCACGAAGTTCTGATTAGATACATCTCCATCACAGATGATAAGTGTCATGGAGTACTGGTCACCAGTGAAACCCTGAAGGGTTTCAGGGTCAACCACTTCATAGAGAAGTAGCCTCTACTCTGACTTCCAGGGCAGAGGATGTTTGCTCCCAGCCGTGAAATACCCTCACTGCTTCAGCCCCCTATCCCTTGCCCAGTGTGCTGGCTATTCTTATGTCAACACTAGCTAGAGTCATCTAAGAGGAGGGAATCTCAATTGAAAAATGCCTCCACAAGACTGGGCTGTAGAAACCCACAGGGCGTTGTCTTAATCAGTGATTGATGTGGGAGTGTCAGCCACTGTGGGCGGAGCCACCCTAGCCTGGTGGTGCTGGGTCGGATAAGAAAGCAGGCTGAGCAAGCCATGGGGAGCAAGCCGGAAAGCAGCACCCTCCATGGCCCTGCATTGACTTCTGCCTTCAAGTTTCTGGCCTGTTTGAGTTCCTTTTCTGATTTCCTTCAGTGATGAATAGTGATGTGAAATATATTCCCAAGATGCCCTTCTTTGTTTTCTTCCCTTCCTTCCTTCCTTCCTTCCTTCCTTCCTTCCTTCTTCCTTCCTTTCTTTCTGTTTTGTTTGAGACAGGATTCTCTATGTAGCCTTAGCTATCCCAGAACCTCGGCTCACTCTGTAGACCAGGTTGGTCTCGAACCCACAGATATCCATCAGTCTCTGCCTTCCAAGTGCTGGGATCAAAGGCATGCACTACTACTTCCCAACCCTAAAATGCTTTTAACGATGGTAAAAGATCATAGCATTAGAAATCAACAAAGACACCCTACATGGTTTAGGACACAGTCTGAAAAAGATTAAATGCTCAAGTAGTTTGAAGTCTATAATATATGTGGTTCTTTAGAAGTATTTTTAAAGATTTGTTTTATTTTATGTGTATAAGTATTTTTGTCTACATGTATGTATATGTATCATGTGTTTGCCTCATGCCCATAAGGTCTGAAGAAGGCATCAGATCTTGTGGAACTGGAGTTACACACAGTTGGAGCCTCCCATGTGGGTGATGGGAATTGAACCAGGGTCTTCTTTAAGCGTAACAAGTACTCTTAATCACTGAGCACACTCTTCAGCCCCACATGTGTGGTTCTCAAAAGACAAAAGCACAGGTGAGATTTCTTCTTGCTTGAGTTTAGCTGGGTTTGTCAATAATCTGACATTTGAATGTTGGCTCCAAGTTCTGGAAAGCATTCTGAAGGAAGAGATCAGGACAAGAGAAACTCCTCAAGAAGGGCTAGTGATGGATGGTGCGTGTCCAGAAAGGCAGTCTGGAGAAAGCAGCATTTAGCTGAAGGTGGAGTCCAGCTCACAATGGACACTGAGTCTCAGCCCTGCTGGCAATTTGGCCAACCCATTTCAGGCAATAAGGTACAGAGACTGTACGTTAGGTTTTATAACATGTAATAGTCATATTTAATTTTTAAAAATAATAATAATACTTGTTCAAGAAAAGAGATACTATATAAAATAACAATGTCACTGTCCTGTAAGTATATCTCTCAAAGTACCTCTGAAATTTACAAGTATGACTTCATTTCCTCTTGAGATTTTTTTCTCAAGGTATATACACGAACACCAAACCCAGACACTATTGCTGAGGCCAGGAAGCACTTACTGACAGGAGTTCTGGTATAGCTGTCCCCTGAGGCTCTTCCAGAACCTGACCAATACAAACGGGGATGCTTATAGTCAACTACCAGACTGAGCACTGGGACCCCAATGGAGTAGTTAGGGCAAGGACTATAGGAGTGGAAGGGGTTTGCAACCCCATAGGAAGAACAACAATAACAACCAACCAGACCCCCTCAGAGCTTCCAGGGACTAAACCACCAACTAAAGAGTACACATGGAGGGACCCATGGCTCCAGCTGTATATGTAGCAGAGGATGACCTTATCTGGCATCAATGGGAAGGGAGGCCCTTGGTCCTGTGAAGGCTTAATGACCCAGGGTAGGGGAAGGCTAAGGCCCTGAGGCAGGAGTGGGTGGGTGGGTGGGGGAGCACCCTCATAGAGGCAGGGAAGAGGGAAAAGGGAGGAGGGAGGAGGGGATAGGGGTTTTGTGGAGGGGAAACTGGGAAGGGGGATAACATCTGAAATGTAAATAAATAAAATAACCAGTAAAAAATGAAAAAAAAAATAACCACAGTATTCTATAATCTCTGTCTGCTCCCCCCAGGAGTTCTTTATCATCTCCGTGCCCACTGCCAGGTGAACAATCACCTCCATTTTGATTCACAGCAGTGGAATGGATAGGGGGTTGACCGTGTCTTCTGTTCTTCCTTCTCTAGGGAGGAGATAAAATGTGAGTAATTGACTGAGTCTAGGATGGGCACTGTCTCGTGTCATTCTGCACCATCCTGTTGCTCCACCACTGTTTAAACCCTAACAGGTTGAAAGTCACTGCCACCTGGGCACCACTCCCTACTCAAAGTCACTGCCACCTGGGCACCATTCTCAAACGGTCTTTCTTATTCTCGAGTCATGCCCGAGGTTGCTGTATTTATCCCCACTTCTATACTAACGTCTGGGGACCCTGGCTTCTTTTTATCAATATGTATACATATGCTTCACCTCTGTTCTGTGGGTGTGGCCCATATCCGTTGTGGAGCTCTGTCTTGTCCTGATAGCGGTAGTTGCCTGTGTTGGTGTCGGGACTGGATTGGGAGAATGTTGCGAGCAGACCCAAGCTCTGCTGTAATCATCTGCTAATGATGGAAACTTGGCCAAACTTCTTTATTTTCCAGTGCTCATCTTAGAACATGAACCATCCAAGTCGGCTGTGCACTCAGTCACCTTAGTGACGGCAGAGAGGAAGCAGTTCAAGAGAGCGCGTGTCAGAGGGCCTTGTGTGTGCTAATCTTACACTACTGACATCTGTGTCTACAATGAGTTTAGAGTGAGCTGAGAAACCACCAGCTCCTGCTGATTTTTAATGCTCACTCCAGGATATCCCGCAACAGACAAGGCAGTGCACTAAGGATCTGCTTGTGCCTTCAGCAGAGATAGACATCTTTAAACACAGAAAAAAGGCTATGTAGAATTTTTTTACATAGCTTCTCTTTAGTCTACAGCCTAAATAATAAATGATTACTGTAAAAATACTGCCCAGTCTTAAACATACCTCTCCTGTGAATCTTCGATGGTAAGATGAAGGGAGCCTGCATTTTTAATCAGTAGGCAGCTGACTTATTTTATGGTGGATATGGAATTATGCTCTATTATCTATAGTGTGTTGCAAATAAAGCCCAGGAAAGGTTTTGGTGATTCATTGGGTGGTAATTTAGGTCCATGCATATTATTATTGTTAATTAATGATAATAAAAATGATCCAAATGGCGGAATAGGGAGAGCTATCGCCAAGTTTGATGGACTTCCTTGAGAAGCTTCCAGCTGCCCCATGGATTGGGGGCTCTGTCTGAGCGGTTTTGTTGACTACTTTCTTAATCTCTGAAGCTGAGGCCTACATGAGTTATCACTCACTTCACGGGTAGCTATCTCTCCCCCGCACACCCCTAATTGTAAATTATGCCATCTCAACCTCTACAGCAGCATTTAATATAGCCGAGTTTATTGCTTTCCATTTTATGAAAATTAATTACGGTTCACATTCTGACACTGAAATTAAAGGGTGGGTTCTAAATCTTGTACACAACAATAGGAAATTAAGAGAACATTCTTTATTATCAGAATAATGAAGGCCAGGGATACTTATTTGTCTTCTCTTAAGGCACTGGAGAGAGAGGGAGAGAGGGGGGAAGGGAGAGGGAAGAGAGGGGGATAGAGGGAGAGAGAGAGAGAGAGCTAGATTTAAGCTGGATATTGCTTCTTCATAACTTGTGTCAGTGCTACACAGAAGTCTAAATGGAATTATATTTTAATTAAAAACTCAGGTACTCCTGTTTTATAGAGCAGGACATTGTCTTGAGGTAGTGTGACTGAGGCAGCAGAGCTCCTTGCTGAGAGCTTGGCTTACCTAGAAGACAGGAAATGTTAAGAGATAAAGCCAATCTACATCGGCACAAATGGTGCAGTGACTTCAGAGGCTTCTTTGGATGCTTCCAAGCCGGGATATAGTAGCTCTGAAGGGAAGTGGAAAAATGGTAATTGCTTGAAGTTTATTCATTCTGAATATATTTCTCATGTTAATCTATGTTTAGCTATGGGTTTGTAAGGGCAGCGGCCACATGTATGATCCAACTTCATAAGCACTACAAAGCTTGCAAATGTAATAAATGGAGTTCTTGTGACCTGCTCCCATTCACATATTGGAAACATGTGCCTAATATTATGGTATTAGGAGGAGGGGGTCTTTCAGAGGTGAGCAGGTCACAAGGGTGAAACGCCTTATAAAACAGACTCCACTCCAGAAAATTATCCAACAGGTAAGAACAGGTAAGTGAGAAAATGGGTCCTTCCAAGATACTGAACTTACCTGTGCCTTTATCTTCTACTTTTTCTCCAGACCTGTGAAAAGCAAATTTCAGTTGTCTATAGGTGCGTAGCTCATAGTATTCTGTCTTGGCCGCCTTCATGGGTTAATACAGAAAGCCATTTTAAAGAACATGATTACATTTAATGCTCACAAGCATTTAATGAGAAAGGTGATTGTGCTGGCTGGATTTTGTCACTGACACAAGCCTAGAAGAAATCTGGGAAGAGGAAACTCGGCAGAGTAAATGCCTCCATCAGATTAGCGTGTAGGCAAGCCTGTAGGGAACTTTCTTAATTAGTGATTGATGTGGGAGGGCCTAGTTAACGGTGGGGGATGCCGCTCCTGAGCAGGTGCTTGTGGGTGGTATAAGGAAACAGGCTGAGCAAGCCACGAGGAGCAGGCCACGAGGAGCAGGCCACGAGGAGCAGGCCACGAGGAGCAGGCCAATAAGTAGCACTCATGCATGGCCTCTGCATCACCTCCTGCTCTGAGTTCCTGCCCTGACTTCCTTCAGTTGATGGGTTGTGATTTGACTGTTATAAGCTGAGATAAACCCTTTCCTCCTCAAGTTACTTTTAGTCTCATTGTATTATCACAACAATAGAAATCCCAATTAAATAGCATTTTGACCACAGATCTAGCAATTGTGATTATTTCCCTCAACACTAGAGTAATACAGTAGTCTCTTTTGTGTTGGTTTCATTAAAACACCAGAAACCTCAAAATATAAAATACCCACAAATGAGAGGAAAAGATAGGGAAGTCCAGAAACCTGTTAATTGGTCTTTCTTAATCTTTAATTACACAAGGCACTTCAGTTTGAAAATCAATGCCATAAAGTTTAAAATGTTTAATAAATATTCATACAGAAGTCACAGAACTATCCCCGTGTACATCCGTGCAGTATTGACAGAGCTCTGTCATTTCCTGCCCCTAGAAAGACTCTAAAACAAGGACAACATTATCACCTGAGATTGCTGCCACAGCTAGAAACTAAATGCTAAAAACATTCAACAGATTACAAGAAAATAAGAAGTTTCCACACAGAGAAGTTAACAATCACCAGATTGCAGAGACAGCTTTCGGGCGGGAGAAAAATCCTTGCTAACTCTACATCAGATAGCAAGTTTCCGGAATATAATGAATTACAAAAGTCATTCAATCAATAAGTAGATGAAACAGACAGTTCTCAAAAGGAAAAATACAAACAGCCAATAAATATTTGAAGCAATGTTCAACACCCATAGCCAACAGGGGAACTCAAATTAAAAGGATTTTTGATATTTTATCTCACTCCAGTGAGAATGACCACTGTCAAGAAAGAGGGATAACCACGCTGATGCAGATGTGGGGACAGAAGAGCCCTTATTCATGGTGAGGTGTAAACGTGTGCAGCCAAACAACAATAACAAAACTCAACCATATGACCTAGCTATACTATTCTTGGGTATATACCCAGAGGACTTTAAGTCAGCATGTCACAAAGGAAATTACACTTATATAGTCAAGCTTATTGCTTCTCAATTCCTAACAGCCAGGAAATGGAACCATGCAATGAAAATGACTATCGATAGGTGGAGAGATAAAGACACTGTGACACATACACACAAGGGACTTTATGCAGCCATAAAGAAAAACATAATCATAATTTTTCAGCAAAGTGGATGCAACTGGATTATTATATTAACCCAAATAAGCCAGACACAGAAAAGCTAGTCCGAATTGTTTCCTCTCATACATGGAACCTGAATTTAAAGTGATATAATACAAAAATATTTTACAGATCCTGTTACTTATCCTTATGAAATGTGCCAAACTAGGTGTTACACAAATTAGTACAGGTTTCTGTGCTTATGTTGAATTTTGCTACTACTACATATTGGCTCCCTACATGTATGTTAGCACACATCAGTGCAATTAAGTTAATGATATTCTGTGTTCTGAAAACTGAGTGGTGGTACACACAAGTTCTTTTCAACCATGTAGTTGTTGTTATAGATAAAGGAGTCTATGGATTAGATTTCACTCCATTAACTCAAGTCAGTCAATTCAATTTTCATTGAATGTCTATCAAATGCCATGGTACCTGCTGGAATGTAGGAACGAACAGAAGAGATATATTCTCTGCTCTCTGTGAGCTTCATAGCCCAGTTAGAGAACAGAGCGATGGTTGAGCTAGGCCTCCAACCTCAGGCAGGAACTGAGAATAGGAATAGGAAGCCAGGACACTGGCCAAAGGTATAAGTCAAAATTTGAAACGCTTGCTCAAGAAGATGACAGAATCTTAAGGACTGGTAGGAGCCTGTGGCATTCCAGGTTCTATGTGAGAATGTTCACAGTGCAGGTTTGATTTGGAGTAAGCACACGTGTAGAGAAACTGTTATAAACAGCAATAACCACAGTGGCAATCAAGAAAGATTAGCTTCATGGCTATCATGGAGTTGTCGCTGGGACAGGCAAAGCAGAGTAGAAAGAGAATAAGAGGGACCTGAGGAAGCATGGCAGTGACAGTGAGCTGTGCTCTGTCTCCGAGCATCCAGGGCGGCTTGAAGGATGTGCTCATGTAAATAGTGTTGGGATACTCAAGAGAGGATAGAGCTATGTCTCCCCATGATGTGCTGTAAACACCCTACTGTGAGCGTATCCCCCTCTCCCTCAACCACTCCCTTAGGCAGAACCAAAGTACTGAAGCACAGCTCTTGAGTGTCTATTAAAGTGGGCCGATTGACAAATGGGCCTCAGAAAGAGAGGCTGAAATGTAAAAATAAGGATAAAAATGACAAAGAGTGAGCCGGGCAGAGAAAGGCATCAACCTGCAGAGAGCCAGGCTGTCAGTGCTGTCTGACAGCACACAGACAACAGTTTGTCAGGGAGGACTGGAGTCTAGATTGACACTTAACGTAGAATGACTTGTTTTCAACCCAGAAATTGAAGGAACGTTATGATGAGTTATACACATTTAGAGGAACCACTAAGAAAAGTAACTAAAAGTATAACAACAACAACACACTTAAAAAATTTACTTACTACAAATGAAATCTGTAGACACAAGGACAGGTGATGTAACAGCAGTACAGTGTGTGCGTGTCTATCACATGCAAGGTTCCTAGGTCTGATTCTCAGAAATGGGAGAAAAAATGCATAAAAAATAATCCCTGAGGAGCAAAAGCTCAGGATGGCAGCAGTGCAGCAGCTGCATCCACAATCATGTTGAACACAGTGCAGGATGGCAGCAGTGCAGCAGCCACATCCACGATCGCGCTGAACACAGTGGACGGCAGCAGTGCAGCAGCCGCATCCACGATTGCGCTGAACACAGTGGACGGCAGCAGTGCAGCAGCCGCATTCATGATCGCGCTGAGCACAGTGGACTGAACAGTTCATTCAAAAGTAGACCTTCAGGCAGGGGTGACAAACCAGATTCAAGTGTATGCCATCTACAGGGATGGGGTTTAGGTTTGAAAACATAATAGTAGATTTAAAAGTGCACAGGAAAAGACCTTATTTGAGTGGAAAAATAAGACTGTGGTGAAATCAGAAAAAGTATTAGAGAAAAAACATTAGAGAGAAAGGAGACAGTTTACAATGATAGAGAGTTTGGATTCTAGGAGAAAACAGTAAGCAAAGACATGTAACAAACCCCTGGTGATAGAAACTGTAAAATACCTGACGCAAAGCAGGAAGATTGAAATGAGAGAGAGGCAACATAATAATGATAACTGATAAATTCATTGTCACATTAAAAATATTAGTTTTTATTATGTTTGCTTATTGGGGTAAGGGCCTGTAGACATGTGAACAGAACAAGCTGAAGGGGAACAGCAAAGCTACAGAAAACTTTAAGCAATGTATCACTGAAACTGATATCTTAAGGACCAATAAGATGCATGTTTTTCCCATGTACACATAGAGTCTTTCTCAAATAGCATACAGTTCTTAGTGTGACTGAATGGGTTCTAAGGACAGATGTTCTTTTTCATTAGAAAAAGGAAGCTACTCTAGCAGCAGATTAGAAGTTTGGAAATCCACACAGACAGCCTGGGGATTATGAAAAGAATCACCAGCCCTTTCAGGAAAGCAACTACAGTTGCTGGTGATTAACACAGAGATGTACGACAGAGAGTGAGAGACCCAGCCCTAAGTGGGACATCTTATCACACGCCTTCACTCAAGGCTCAGGGATCTAGGAGAAAGAGGAGAGGGGCGTACAAGGACTGTAAGAGCCAGAGATGGTGGACTATTTAAAGGAAAGAGTATTTTGCAGACATAACAGGGAAGAGGCATAAATGAAAGCACAGTGACTGTGGCAATATGCACAACCTGCTCAAGCCAGGCAAAAATCCCAGCACAAAGGAGAGGAAGTAGGTGTGAAGCCCTACTCCTAGTGAGAAGCTGTTTGTAAATGATAGTTGCTAAGGAAAGGAAAATCGATTTTCTTCAACTGATCTGTTTTCAACCAAAAAAGTTAATACTAGGTATATCACTGATTGACAGTGGGTCTATCAACCACATTGAGCCAAAGTGAGCAGAGGCCAAAGCCCCGACGAGGTCTCACCAAAGCCTTTCAGAGGTACCTCACCCCAGAGCATCAGCAAGAAGGTCTGTGACTTGATGTGTGCGCCGGGAGTGTGGACATGTATTTGAGTATATCTGGCCTGATATACTGATATATTGATTTCTCCAATATGGAGAAATCAAGTGTTTGGCCACAGAGTTTAGGCAACTCAGCTGGCTGTGCTCTGACTATGGTATAACAAGGGAGAGATGGTTCAGTGGTCAGACTGATCTTGCAAAGGTCCTGAGTTCAATTCCCAGCAACCACATGGTGGCTCACAACCATCTGTAGTGGGATCAGATGCCCTCTTCTGGTGTGTCTGAAAACAGCTACAGTGTACTCATATTCATAAAATAAATAAACCTTAAAAAATAAAAACAAGAAGGGACAGTCCTCTGTGGAAGACCTGCCAGGTAAAGTCTTGTATTTGTCCTGGTCAGGTCTGAAGGGTCTCATCAGAGGTTAGCCTGGAGCCAGTCTACTCAGAAATGACTACAACTAATAATGAATTTAGGAAGATTTCCAGATAAAAGATTGTGTTACCAAAAAATAAAAAAGAAAACAAACAAACAAACAAACAAAAAAGCCATGAGCCAACCAACCAACCAACTCACCCAGTATTTTTATGTAATAGCAATGAACCCTCCAAACTGAAATTAAAAAAAAAAAAAAAAACAACCAAATCTACTACAAATAGCATCAAAGTTGTCAGCAGTTCTCCACTTTGCTCACTTTACTAAACCAGCATAATTCCTAACCATGATCTGAACGTTTATCTTATATCCATAGGTAAGTGTAGCTCTTACCACTCATCAAAGATATATCTCTTGGCAACAGATGGAGACGACTATGGAAAACCCAAAGTGGTCAAAATATAGAAAACAAGTGGTTATAGGGGGACATTTCCAGCTTCAACTGATAGATACATCTACAACACAGCTCCTGTCCATGACATAGGGAACATCTTGGAAGATGGGGCAGAAAGACTATAAGAGACAGAGGACCAGGAAATGTACTGTGTCAGTGTGTCTCCTAGAGATGACAGGGAAGCCTTTACCCATAATACAATATGGCTACTGAATAAAACGTGAACAAGGATAATGTTAATAAATATGCTATATGAAAAACAGAACTATCACAGCGCTCTATACCTAGATAAAGAACTATAGGCAAGTAAGGAAGGCTGAGAATGGGGGAAGTAGTTTTTTACCAGGGAAGACACCCCCATCCCACCCCACCCCCACTGGTTACTCAATATCAAGTGGTCAGCTTGGAAACCATGTACAAATAACACTAGAGGGACTGAGTAAATTGTACTCATATATTGAGGGTGTGTGTGTGTGTGTGTGTGTGGTGTGTGTAACAGTGATAATTAGCAGGAGGTTATGACTTTGAGAAAAAAGCAAGGGAGCTAATTACATGGGAAAGATTTAATTTAAAACTGGTATGAATTATTAATAATAGCATCTAGAGGAGTAAAATGCTTAGGGCTATGTCTAATAAAAATTTGCAAGATATTTATCCTTAAAACTCAAAGACATTACTGAGAGAAATGATTAAAATGAAGGTCTGAAAAAGTGATGAGACAGACCATGTTCGTGGATAAAGAAGGGGTTCTAATGACATTGGTTAAAATTTAGCACAGTTCTTACTCAAACCCCATTAAGTCTTTTGCAGGAGTTGACAAGTTGACTCAAAAATGTCTATAGGAACATGACAACACAAAATAGATGTTATCATTTTTAAAGAGAATAAAATTGAAGGACTTGCATTCTGATTTTCTAAGCTTACTCGGGTGTAATGAGAGCAGAGTGGGTCTGGTGTACGGATAGTCACAAGCATCAGTAGAACAGGTCTGAACATCTAGAATTAGAGTATCACACTATAGTCAGTTTAGTTTTGAGAAATCAATCAATCCAGTTTAATAGGAGAAAGGACAGTCTGCAAAACAACTGAAAAAAATTGTGAAGCAATTGGACACACAAAAGATGAATCTTTATGTTGATGTATCCTATGAAGAAACAAACAGGCAAACCCTCCCCCAAGATGGATGATACGTCTAGTGTAAGAAATAATCTGTAGAAAGTTTAGTGAAAACATAGGTGAAAATGATCATGACCTAGGGCTCAGCAAAGCGTTTGTACATACAGCACCAAAGTATAAGTCAAGAGACTGAAATTATGAAACTGAACTTAAGTCTCATGAAAATGTGTGTGTTAGAATGAAACACAACACCACAGGCAAGGAGAAAATCTTTACAGAGCAAATATTTGACAAAAGACACATGTACTTAGAAGATATAAACCCTTCTTAAAAACTGAATAGTCAGAAGACTAAATAAGTGTGAACATAAAATTTTCTTGGGGCTGGAGAGACGGCTCAACAGTTAAGACTGCTCTTTCAGAGGTCCTGAGCTCAATTCCCAGCAACCACATGGTGGTTCACAATCATCTGTAATGGGAACTGTTGTTGCCCTGTTCTGGTGTGTCTGAGGACAGTGACAGTGTACTCATATATATAAAATAAATAAAGTATTTTAAAAAAACTTTTATATGAAAAATACTGAAGTATTTGAATAAGTACTTCACTGAGGAAGATGTGCAAATAGGGAACAAGTGTATGGAAAGTTACTTAGCATAGACAATGTGGAATTATAAATCAGGACTGTGGGATGTCACATGACATCCAATAGCATGGCTGTGGTTAAAGGATTTGGGGAACAGGAACTCACACACTGCTGGTCAGAGCCATTTTGAAACAAATGCTGGGTTGATTTCTTGAGATGATAGGCACAAATATATCATAAAGCCTGTTATTCTACATTAGATGTCTACTTCAAAGAAACAAAATAGATATTTGTGCAGTTTTGCACATGAATATCCATGGTGGTATTTTAAAATAGCATGCTACTTGGGACCAAGGTAAATGTCTAGCAACTGGATAATATACTAGTGAAGTGTATGAAGTGTATATTTTATATAGAAATAAAAAGAAAACAACGCTGGCACATGCTGTACCACAGAGAAACCAAATTATGCTAAGTGGAAGGGGCTGAACTCTGTTCTAGTTTGTTTTCTATTGCTGTGATGAAATACTATGAGCAGAAGCAACTTGAGGAGGAAGGGCTTGTTTGGCTTATGTGTTCTTATCAAAGTCAGGGCAGGAACTCAGGCAGGGCAAGAGCCTGGAGGCAGGAGCTGGTGCAGAGGTCATGGAGGAGTACACTTTACTGCCTTACTCTCTACGGCTTGCTTGTCCTACTGTTGACCACCAGCAGACTGGCAACATCACACAGAGGGCTGGGCCCTCCCACATCAACCTTTAATCAAGAAAATCCTCTCTGGCAGAAGCAAGATGATGAAAGGAATGTCATTCTTTGGAAATCGTTGCAATAAGACACACAAGTCATGCTGCTGCTGTGGCTCCAAGGCCTGCCACCTTCAGAAGTCCACCTGTGACAAATGTGGCTACCCTGCCAAACACAAGAGCAAGTATAACTGGAGTGCCAAGGCTAAGAGACAAAACACTACCAGGACTGGTTGGATTGTCTATCGTAGATTCAGACAAGGAGTCCATGAAGGAACAACAGCTAAACCCCAGGGGCAGATGTTGCAGCATCCAGCTCATCATGAGGCTTTCAGTCAGTCATAAAATAAATGTTCTGGTTTAAAAACAAAAAAAGCCTAGACACATGCCTATAGGCTAATCTGATGGCGGCAATTCTCAGCTGGGGTTTCTTCTTCCCAGATGACTATAGCCTGTGTCAAGTTGACACAAACCAACCAGCATGGTTTTTGGTAGGAATCCCCTTGTAGGAAATATTCAGAAACGTTAGTTTTGAATTTTGAGAATGATTAAGATGTCCTGCTGCATTGGGGACAGGAAGGGATGGTTGCATAATGAAAAACATTAAAATTACTAGTAAAAGCTTGAAAGAAGACAAGAGGAAAAATGGGTATTGATTAGGTAGAGACATAGGAGAGGAGGGACAGAGTGGTTCAGGGAACAGCACTTATTTGCTCCAAGGCAAGAAAGAACTTCATGAGTTTGAGACAGTAAAAAATGTTCTCTGTCAGTGATGGCTAAAGTACAAGCATGTATGAAAAGGCTGTGAGGGTGTCTGTTACTCTGTAAAGACTGTGAGGGTGTCTGTTACTCTGTAAAGGCTGTGAGGATGGCATACTTTGTATGCCAGCTGAAAAAGGAAGGATGAAAATGAAAAAGAAAAAGGGATAGGAATGTTGGGTTAGTAAGGTAGGTCAGACCATGTGCTTCGTAAGTCAAAGTAGGAAAGTGGAATTTTAGTAACTGTTGATCCTCAATGGATGTACATATTCAGAAATAACCTGATTGCAGTGAATAATGAAATAAATAATATGCTTAAATTAAGTAAATTTGCCAAGAAAAGTTTAAAAATGTGTTAAAAAAAATCCCTGAGTGGGAGACAAGTAAGGACTTAGAGGGGGAAAAAGAAAGGGAAGGGGTGGGGTTTTCACGGGGCGGGAAAAGAGCCTTACACACGTGAGTGTGTGCACTGCAGCCCGCGTTGTGTTCATTTGAAAAAGTAACGTTACCTCTTGTTGCCTTTGCTGTTGACTACAGAGTCAAAACATAATTTTTGCACGAAGTTAAACATTTTAGAGTCCTGAAAGCCAAGTTCCTACAATCACAAAAGAACTGATAATCAAAATATTTTAAAGAATGGTTTTCTTGGAACTATCTTGACAGGAGCGTCTATAGAGATGGTCAGCAGATAGGAGATGATACAGCTCTGGCTGAGGACCAGATTTGTGCTGTCAGTACCCATGTCAGGTGGCTCATACTCAGTAACTCTGGCCCCAGGGATCGGACACCTCTGGTCTCCTTGGGTACCTGTTCTCACATGCCTATACCATATATGGACATACATACATGCATAGTCAAGAATGAGAAAAATAAATCTTAAGGAAAATATCTATACACTCAACCTTGATGATAGAAGTTGGTAATCCTGACAGATGTCAATTACTTCTTTTTTTCCTCAGTTTCTCTACATATACAGAGCATAAGTTCACATATGATTAATTTTTTAAAAATATCAGGATGCCAATACAAAAAAAAAAAAAAAAGAGGGGACTGCATTTTTGTTATGAGAATTGGTTAAAATTGGAAGTTTTGAGTATGTTTCAAGTTTTTGATTCGTTAGAACTTAACATTTCAAGTAATACTAGTAAACATTGGATTTTTTTTCATTTCAAAACCTGGTTTTATTTTTCATTGTGGATTTTAAATCTAAAGTTTACTTTAATTATAAAAGAAAAAGGAAATTGGCAACATAGCCAGACTTAGGCAGAAGGGAAAAGGTTCTATTCAGAGACAAATTCTGACAGGGAGCTAGGGACTCTAGTCTTGTCTTCAGACTCCCTGCTGGTAGGGAGCCACTGAGGTGACTGGCAGGTCTCCTAGTCAACTTTCATTCTTGGCCCCATCTCAGCTCCTTCCTCACCTATGATCCCCCATCTCTCCCGGGGAAAGGCAACCAGGCTGAATAAAAGCAACAGGGTGGTTGTGTGATGGGGACCAGTGGTTCCCAGACACTGGGTTAAGAGGCCACCAAATTGATTTCACTTGAGAGCAAATTCAGATCTGAACCCAGGTTTTCAGAGGTGAAGGACATCTATTGATTTTCGTCACAGTCAGTTTACAACTGAAATGATCGCCATTTTAGCCGTGTCAGACTGCACAGATCTATTGGAAATGAGAGCCATTGCCCACTGGAAGCTGTTTTTCTTTGGACTGAATTCTATATTGTGCATCTTGGAGGGAATATAAAGTGATAGGCCGGTGAGCAGCAGCTAGGAAATTCTCTGGTGATCATTACTTACCTCTACAGGCAAGTGAGGCAGCCAGGAGGGAGAGAAAGCTGGTCTGTATTGAGAGCAACCATCCTTGCAGGGACACACTTTACCTCAGCCACCACCAGGATGTGGGGCCAAAATAACTTTTCTAAGCCCCCACCCCTACTGCTGCAGTTGTTGAGGGTAGTGAAAATAAAGAGTCTCTTAGTCCATGGAAGGGACATCTCTTACAGGCTTGGATTGGGGTAGGGCTGGGCTTCTTGGTTTAACAACATTAAACACACATTCAAAGTGAATCTATATTTACAGGACATTTAAAATAATTCAAGTTTCCTTCACAGGAATTTACCTTCTAATGGTTGTCTTTCCTCTTTAGAAAATGCTAAACAAAAAAGGCCTTCCCATCTCATTGTAAGGCTGGTGTTCACATTGGACATTCTTAGTCTGGCCACCTGAGAAATGGTTTTTGGATTGTTTCCTAGCAAGTAAAAATTTAAAGTAAGCCTTTTTCTAGAGAAAGTACTCTATCATCTACTTAAAAAAAAAAAAAAAAACCAGAAACAAAACAGAATTTAGTATTTCTTTCAAGAACTTGAGTTCTGTTTTTGTGATATTCCAATGATGATCCATTGATATAACATTGGATTCATTTTACCCAAGTGATGAGCTTGATCTGCCCATTGTGAGCTACAATGTGACAGCCACCAGGACACATTGTCCTCTTCTTTATCACTGTGGTCATTTCATTACTGTTTCTTCATCACATCCAGAGTTTGAGTCCCAAATTTATAAAAAGTGTTATTTGTGTGCATATTATGTATGTGTAAGCCTGAATGTGTGGTACGTTAAACACATATAGTGTTATTATCACTGAAATTACTATACAGGTGATGCCTGTAGTATTGATAGGCAAAGTGAATGAAATAAAATCTATCATGTTTCTTGTGTCTATCTGGGACTCTTAGGTGATTTTTGGTATTTTAATCTTCACGACAAGGATGTTATGTGTATTAGTATTCCTATTTTACTGATGAAAGCATAGAGGTTCAAATAGGTATTGACAAGGTAAGGAAGTAGATGCCCAGTCTTGGAAAACTAAATCTCTGTTCTTCCCCCAAATCATGAGACTCCAGGAACGTCTCCAGGGAAATTTTGATGCTCAATATGGTCCTGCCCTGGCTGATAGACTCTTTCCACCTAGCAAATCTTCTCATAGCTCACCACTGCCTCCATTCCAGTGACTCATTACAGCACTGTACAGAGGTATCATGGAAACGTTGACAGAGGATTTTAAAAAAAAACAAAAACAAAACTCAAGTTATAGTCTGTGTTATCTTGTCAACAAATCTGTTATTGGCTGTATATAATTAAGATGGTGCCTAAATGATAAATACATCCAAAAGCTACAAAAGCTGAGAATCTCAGTTGGGTCTAAAGATATGCCTGAATGGTGAAGAACAGTCACTGCTCTATCGGGGGACTTGGGTTAGGATTTCGTCACTCACACTGGGTGGTTCACTAAAAAATCACCCATGGGTTCTGAAGGGATCTCCAAGGGGCTGGATCTGAAGACCCTCTCTGACTTCCATGAGTATTTTCACAAACATGCATGTCCACATGTGTGTAGGTGGACACAGACACACAAAATAGAAAATAAATCTTAGAAAAGACATCCCTTCCTGAAGTTGTATTTCATCCACTCTGTCCATCGCTGCTACAGTCACCACACGTACTGCCATCACAGTGATAACCCCACATGCAACAATCATAGCCACTATGGTCACCACACATACCACCATCACAGTGATGGCCCCACATGTAACAATCATGGTGATGGCAATATTGTATCTACACACTCATAGGAACACAAATGCTCAACTATATTTTATAAAGTAGGGAATGACTGAGCGTGGTGGGAGTCTCAATCCAAGTTCTAGGGAGGTAGAGGCAGTTTGATCTCTGTGAGCTTAAGGCCAGCTTAGTCTACAGAGTCAGTTCCAGGCTAGCCAGAGAACATAATGAGGCTCTTCAAAACAAATGGACAAACGAAACCCAAACAACCTCCCCCCACCACTAAGACATGGGCATGAAGAAATGATAGTGAATATGACAACCATGATGAACTTGGCAAACAAGAACTTAGAGGCACCCCTTTTCACCTAGGTGATATATAGCATCTGTCCCTACTGCTGCTGCTAGTTTATAGTTGGGCTCTTGTTACCCTGGAGGGGTTGGGGAGGGGAAGGACAGGAGGTGAATAAGACTCAGAGCAATTTTTCTGTATGAGCAGAATCAAGAGAGAAAAGTGTTTAATTGAGAACTTGGTTGAAGGATAGGTCAATTACATCAGAAGGGTAGGTGCTGACACAGTGGCCCTTTGTTAGATCAAAGTAAAATCTCTGAGACTTCCATGTCATGATCTCATAGGTCACAGTACATGAGGTCTTTGAGAGGAGGCCCTGTTTAGCCATGTGTGAAAATTACCTGTAGAATTTACTCTTTTGATCCTCTCTGTATATTGACTGATCTGCTGTTTTGAAATCTTTATGATTAAAACGTTTATTACTCAGAAAAAATTATGGAGAAAGACAAGGAATTTGGGAAGAAAATGGGGAAGATGAGCGGGTTGTGATGAAATGCAGTTAATAAGCAAGTGGTGTAGACTGCTAACAGTAGGTACGCACAGTTACAAGTAGCCGTGCTATGACTGGGAAGATAGTTCAGTCACTGAGCCCTGGCAAGCATGAGGACTCAAATTCCAGTCCAAGCACCAACTTAAAGAGCAGGTCATGGCAGTGTACACTTGTATATCTCAGTGCGCAGAAGGTTGGAGACAGCTGGCAGTTAGCTTAAGCTGAGTCAGACGGTTCCATATCATAGTGGGAGCCCTAACTCTAAAATCATTGTGAATGGCTCCTGAGGGCCTATCCCCATTGTTGACATCTGACCTCCACATACATACCTCTGCACATATATGTAGCCACATGTAAACACTCCCCAACACAAATGAAAAATTACAAAATTATAAGAAAAAGGAAATTGCCATAATTTGCTAAAGGCAGCATGAACTGGCATGATTCTTTCTAGTTCTTTCCAATGCCATGGAAACTTAAAATCAGCCATGGCGTGAATATTCACTTCACAGAAGTCATATAATGCAACAAACCAAAGTGCCTGCACCCTGAGAGCCTGCCCACTGCAACTACCTTTCATATGCAGGAATTCTTTATAAAACTTAACAACCTCTATCCCAAACTAAGTAAAACGTAAACAAGCATTTTTAGGGATGCTGAAATAGGCTAATTTGCCCCTTTCAACAAGCTAAGGTTTGGGAAGTAGAAGTTTTTTCAAGAACTTCTGAGGACAGGGACTATACCTGTTTGAGTCTGTATTGTGTGGTCTCTGCATGTAGCCAGAGATATGAAGGGCAATGCATGTAGCCAGAGATATGAAGGACAATAAATAGCTGTTGAATAAATGGATGCTTTCATTTTCAAACATTTTCTGCTTCCCATGTACTGCTTCCAGCTTACATGAGTGAAAAACAATGAAAAATGCATGGTTAATATTCTGCGTGAGGTTGCCATTAGCTCCTGTGGGCAGAAAGTATTTAACATATGGGAAGCAGAAGGTCCCAAATTAATTCCCATCTTAACCTCAGAAAATGCATAAGGGAAGAAAATTCACATTACTGATTACACACGGGCACCTGACAGATAGAAACGAGATAATAAGTAGATATTGACTTATGTTGAGGTGAACATCAAGATCTATTGACCTGAGAGGTAAATATTGACCGAGGTGAAGTCCAGGTCAATATTTGCCTCAAAGAACAGGAAATCTTAATGCCCACCATATATAAAGGTTATATGTGAATTTTTACATACATTTTCCTGGCATAGCATTATAAAAAGCTACATAGGTTTCAGGCAAACGCACAGAAAATCTGTTTTGAAAGTAAAACTTTTGTATAAACAGCAACTGAAAAGAATATAAATTCCTCTCTTCTCCATTGCTGAGTTTATAGTTGAGGGGAGTTGGTAGGACTTTGGTTGTGGCACGGCAAAGGTTAACCAGACCTTAGTGAATTCACACCATCCCTTAGATGGGTACAATGAACATCTTACCAAAGCATCATGGCTACCAGTGACGTTGATGTCTCTCGACAATCTTTGTTCATCATGTCTCAGTCTTTCTTCTGAAACAATAGATCATGAACATGCAAGGGTATCCATTTCCTGACCTTATAACGTTCTCTATCAAAGATGATCCTATATCAGTAAATCCTGTTAATTGTGCACCTCTCTGTGACGTTAGTGAAGGAGTGTGGAGGCTTTGAGGGAGTGAGACATCTTAATTAACTAGCCTTCACTTTCAAGTTCGTTGGAGAAATCTTCAAACTTCTAGAAACGTCCAACTGTCTAACACCTGATATTCAACGATTTCCAGACCCTGTGAGTTGGTTCAGGCCAGGCTGGAGGGGAGCGGCTTCCCCACAAAGTTGAGGGAGCCCATCACCTTCTAGAGGACCACAGACCTTACTCAATCTGAATCTAACATCATTTTTTGCCTCACTTCCTTTCCTATCCTGGTCCTTGCTTCTGCTTCTCTTAGTTCTAAGACCAGAAACAAGATTAAAGGTCCTTAAGGTAGACAATATTGTCAATATTTTAGCAAGACACACTTGGGGTCCCGGCTCTCTCTTTCAGTTCAGTTAAGTTTCATAAGTTAGAGAGAGCATCCTAGACTCTTGAGTTCTCCCACGTCATACATGGTGGATCTCAGAACCGGGAAATGCCTGAAAGGGAAGGGTGAGAGGCCAAATGAACACGATCTCCTCATCATCCTTTTACCCTCTGCTACCTGAAGCATCCACAGAAGCTCCATGAAGACGGAGTCAGGAGCATGCTAAGATCCCGACTCATGCCCCTCCCTCCGTGAGGCAGTCTCTAATGTATGCATTGCCTGATTTCATACATGCTGATTGTGTAGCTATTTATTCTACAAGTGCCAAGGAGAAGAGTCACCCCGGACTAAATGTAAAATCTTTATTCTCACCAATGTCTAAATCATTGTTTTCTCGCGGCTGAGATCATGTGGCACACATTATTAATAGCTCTGGTCTCTCCACCACTTGACACGGCGCTCCAGCTGTCATTCTGTTCCCTGGCTCGTATGATTCTTGCACTGGTGAAGTGCCAGGCCTGGGTCCAGCCCATCAGTCACTGTCACCCACCACCCAGTGATGAATAGCCTGGCCATCGCTGTGGCGAGGCCTGGGCTCTGATTCACAGACGCCTGACTTTTACCAACTCGAGCACACCAGCTGAGGCCTATCCGAGCTGAGGAAGGCCGCAGTGACCTGGAAATGGCCCCGCCTCCTAGCCCCAACTCTCCTTGGTCCCTCCCTCCTCAGATTAGTTAAAAATGAAACAAATCCTAATGTGATCATGTCACTAATTATGCATTTAATTCAGTTATAAGGAGCTAATGGCCTCCTCAGTGACAGCTTTTACTGCTAAAAGGCAATTCATTCCTGAAACGGAGAAATCTAATTACACAAAATGCTTCATCCTAATCCTTTCAAAGAATAATCTTATTTGTAGACATTAACATCCCAGATGCTGCTGCTGTTTGTCCATTATGACAGTGTTTGTCCTGAATAATGTATAAATAGCTCTTTCTGGACAGTTGCATGTCACTAAATCAATACAATTTGCTGCCTTCTGTTACATTAAGTCGGCCTGGGCAGGCTGGAGAAAATTAACCTTTTGTTTTCCTCCCCTCCCCCTTTCTCAAAGGGCCTTCAGAATTAGAAATGAGCGAAGGATCAAAGAGGGCTGTGGTGAGGATAAAGGAGACAGTGAGGAGAGGCAGGTGTGAACCACACAGCTACAGGAGAGGGCTGCTGCAGATGCTCTGGCCTGGACCACCAGTCATGGGAGGAAGAAGGTGGCTGACGTCTATGAGGATTGCTCAGAAATTACTCCAAACATGGACTTGGCCCATTGCACCTCAAGTGTTGATACTTCGTCTCAAGATTTCTTAATTCAAAGCGATGTTTTCTTTGCTAGGGAGACTTGGATGCCACGCGCAAAGTTCACGGTTCTGGAGATGGAGACCCACAATCATGTACCTCATTGTCTTCGATAGCCTTGTTCGGAATGCTGTTTATAAAACCTTGGGCATTGCATGTTTTGTGTAATCTACAGGAGTAACAAAGGATTCACACAAGGATAATTTCATCTGGTTCATACAACCCTGAAAGATGACATGAGCCTCTCATCCTATACTGGAGGAAATGGAGGTTGAAGGAGTTCTCCAAGTGACTGGGACTCCACCTTCTGTCTCCTGGTTTCAGATGTTAACTTTCCACTGTGGCTCCTCAGCTGACAGAACTCACAGGGCCTCTGGCTAGTCAGACGCTCTCACAGCAGGTGTGCTTTAGAGCAGCCACAGAACTCAGGGGCACATGCTCAAGTGCACATACATATCTATGCCGTATTCTCTGCCACACCAAACACAGCGAGATGAATTTTATTTATTGCAAGATCATCAAAAGATTGTATTTGACATTCTGAATACTATACACTCCCTTGGGAATATTAAATAAAAAACATTTCTGCAAAGGGCCAGGAAGTTCTTCTGGCTTCATCTGTTGTGCCGTCTCTGCTGCAACCACTCAGCTTGGCAGTTGTAGGACAGACACAGAGACAGACAGTGACTGAATGATGGTCATGGAGAGGTGACACATTTTACTGCCCCAAAGAGACTCCTCAAGGGATAATATTTTATTTTATTTATTTATTTATTTATTATTTTTTGGTTTTTTGAGACAGGGTTTCTCTGTGTAGCCCTGGCTGTCCTGGAACTCACTCTGTAGACCAGGCTGGCCTCGAACTCAGAAATCCGACTCTGCCTCTGCCTCCCAAGTGCTGAGACTAAAGGTATGCGCCACCACTGCCCGGCTTGATAATATTTTAAAAAGCTATTGCTTCTCAGCTTTTTGCTAAGATCAAGTATAAAAAATATGAACCTGAAACAATTCTAGTTTGTAAACCTTATACTTTGTGATGTCACAGTTTTATTCTTCATCCTACACAGCACTTTGTCTTCTTAGATTGTCTTATTATTGTAATACAGACAGCTGCTGCCTTCACATAAATTCAGAGACATCCACAAGGTTCCTGAAAATAAGAGCAATATTTTATAAATGAGAATTTAGTGAATCTTCTATTTCTTGCCCCTGCTTTATTCTTCTACTGAATTCACTGTGACTGTTTTAGAGGATGACCATTCCGTTTTACAATTGCGTTATTGTTTTTGTCTTACTTTCGGGTACCAAAGATGAGATAAGGGGTACATGGTACAGTGTAGCTACGGGCACTAGGGTCTTGTTTTTGAGTTAACTTGCCAAGATCTCGAATAAATGCTGTTTAAGAACAATAATATCAGTATCAGGCAGGGCTGTTTCTAAAGGATGAGTCAGTGGTGAACCAGTAACGTTTACACAGTCAGCTTTGAGATGTGTTACAGGTGTTACAGCTTTTTGCTAAGATCAAGTATAAAAAATATGAACCTGAAACAATTCTGGTTTGTAAACCTTATACTTTGTGATGTCACAGTTTTATTCTTGCTCCTACACAGCACTCTTGTCTTCTTAGATTGTCTTATTATTGTAGTACATATTAATACAATAATATTGTAATGTCATATTATTGTAATACAGGAGAGGAACAAACAGGTTTCAGGGAAGAAGAGAAAGCCAGGTTTGGATTTTAACTGCCTCCCAGAGGTCGTATGCTAAAGGCTGACTGACAGCCTGTTATCCTGTTGGGAATTGGTAGAATCTTTGGGAGGTTAGAGTCCTTGGAAGGATGTCATAGGATGCACGCCTTGGGGAGGGATACTGAGAAATAAGACTCCTTTCTCTCTCTTTGCTGCTTTTCCACCTGAACTGAGAAACTTGGGTTTGTCATGCACTCCTTGATATGATGCACTGTCACAAATCCCAAGGCAGCAAAATCAAGTGACCATGGACCATGAAACTCTGAGTCAAATGAAGCTCTTCCTTGCTCACATATAAATTGCTCAGATCGGGTGTTTTGCTGTAGGGATGGGGAGTTGACTCCAGGTCAAAAATAAGGTAAGATAAAATCCAAACCACAAACCTGAACCTTCATCTACGTTGTCGTGAAGGTCACAGCATGCAGCAAACAATATCAGAGTCCTCACTGCTAAACGATTCTTGATTATTCAAAGCACACAACACAGATTTGCTTAAAGGCTTGCCACTGGTATGCACCGATGTATATAAAAATGCTGTTTTGTATAATACTTTAATTAACCATGGAGAAAAAAATAAATAGTCTAAAGTTAATCCTATGAGCACAGAAGTTGCAAAAATGTTCTCAGAAATTTCAATCTAGTAGGGCTTTCAGCTCTGGTTTTTCTGAACCCAAATGGGAACCCCATGGGGGGATTGGATGCAGAGCTGCACTGTGCTAGACAGGCTCCTGAAGAATTCAGAAGTTTAATTTTGTGCTTTTTATTTTAGCGTAGCTCTTTGTCTTATGCTATATTCCTTTAGTTATACACACAAGAGTAACTTCCTTACCTCCTTCACACTTCCCTATACATACATGTGAGACAATCCATTTTGAAAGCAAGCCCATGCCTGACATTGATGGTTCATTCTTGGGTATAGTTGTAGTGCATAGTTCACATATTAGTCAGTTCTAAGACAAACCTTGATTTTTCCAACTATCAATCCTTTGGAAAGAACTTATTATCATCTTAGGAACTATTATCGAATCTCTGAATATATATCTTCTGCATTGCCGGACTTTCAAAATGGCTACGGCCACTCAAATTGACACAAAACAATCCTATTACGACTCAGAATGTGAGATTTTACAGGTGAAGTTAGCCAGTCAATTGAGCAAAGGTTAACCCCAGTTATAATAGTCCGTTCTCTTGATATAGGCAGGACTTCTCCAGTAGCGTTGAGAGCTTGCTGTGGGGAAGGGGTAAGATGCAGAACAGAAGGCATTATTTCTGGAAAGTAATTTGTTTGGGGCTGCCCCTTTAAAGCATCAGAGCCAGTGTCACTGGGAAGGGCTCAGATTAGCTGATCTGGTTGATTGGACCTTAATCCATCACTGCTTGAGCCCCTCAAAAGTGTTATCACCAGGGATTTGTCTGGCTACATATGATTTCACACATCTGTCATCTAAATCACAGATCCAAATGCAAAGTCCAGCACTAGGAAACGTCACAGGCATTTGTGAAAATCCTTGGAGGAACTTGGGACCATAAATCAATGGAGGGATTACAATTCAATAGCCCAACCTTCTCATTTATGATGAAATGATGTTGTCCACATGAATGCCTAGGTGTTATGGTGATGAAGCCATGAAGACATATTTGAGTGAAAATCTCTATGATTCATCCCTAGACCAGTCTTTTTGTACACTAGGCCCATCACAAGAACCTTTAAAAATAAGACCAACCTGAAAAAAATGATTAGTTATATGGGAGATTATTGACACTACCCTTGTTTATAAGGTGGACAAATTCCTATTCCCCAACACCTTTTATTTTTTAAAGATGGAATACTAGTTGTAGTAATAGTAGCATAAATAAATTTTTCTTCAATATTTGGTATAATAATGTAGTCTGTAAAACACTATTTTTGAAACGACTGGAGAACAGAAGATCAATTTCTGGTGTACAAAGCTAGAACGGTAGCCTGAGCCGGGATATTATGGTTCGAATATGAGACAGTGTGTTATACCTTGGTCCCTCTTAGTAATGGGGATCTGGGGAAGTGCTATAAACTCCAGAAGCTAGGTAAGGCTTAAGTGGAGGAGACAAATTGTCTTAGGGTTTCTATTGCTGCAACAAAATAGCATGACCTAAAAAGCAAGGGTTTATTTGGCTTACACTTCCACATGGCTGCTAATCATCTAAGGAACTCAGGACAGGAACTCAAAATAGGGCAACCTGGAGACAAGAGCTGATGCAGAGGCCAGGAAGGGATGCTTCTTGCTGTCTTGTTTCACTTGGCTTGTTCAGCTTGCTTTCTTTCCTCAACCCAAGGTCACTAGACCAGGCATGACATCACCCACAATAGGTTGGGCCCTCCCCCGTCAATAACTACTTAAGAAAGTGCCCTTCTTATAGCTGGATATTATGGAGGCATTTTCTCAGTTGAGGTTCCCTCTTTGCAGATAACTCTAGTTTGTGTGTCAAGTTGAACAAGACTAGCCGGCACACAGGTCAATGTCCTTGGGGTTGTATCTTGCTGTTTCAGGTCTGTATCCTCTCTGTTCCTAACTACTACCAGGTAAATGACTTCGTTTGTCACATGCTCCCTGATGCTTTGCCCTACCACATGGAACCAAGTCACCATGGCTTGAACCCTGTTAAACCATTCAACAAAGTAAATTTTTGATCTTTTGAGTTGTCCTCATGCCTATTCTGATCAGAGCTACACAAAGTACGTAATACCACATGGGACTTGAACCTATGTCTCCACCATGTCCATCCTGTGCCTTATGATAATGAAAGAGAAACACATATGTAGAAAGGAAAGGTTGAGAGGTTTAGAAATTCCAAATATGCTAACCCTTAAAGCAAGCTGTTTAGCAAGCTAAATATTCTGTTTGCCTAGCCTCAGCATTGCAGAAGTTATCTGTGGGAATAGGGATGCTATGAATGTTCCCATCCATGCCTCTGTTCTCCCATCTACACACTAACTATGCTGAGCGCCTTCCTTTGCAAGACTTCTGGTCCAGATGGGGAAAAGGAGTGGGCTTACAGTGAAGCCACTTGTCTCCAGAGTCATTTGTAAAGTGTTGTCCAGTGGAAGGCTTTAAATGCTCCCAATCTGATCATATCTCAAAGTGGGGAGGATCATGCAACAGGCCGGGAGCCTAGATGTGAGAAAAGAAGGGTGGTACTCTGTACCCATACGCCTGACTCCTCACGGGGGCTTGTTTTTGCTGTTAACATCACCCATAAACATCAAACTCCAGTTTCTTTAGCCTTCGAATGTGGACTCGTGCCAGTTGCTCTCTAGAAAGCTTCCAGGCTCCCAGCCTTGGATTAGTGTTATGTCATTGTCCTAAGCAAGTCTTCAGCTCTCTGGTTTAGCCAACCACTGTAGCATTATGTAGCCTCTGATTATATAAGACAGTCAAATCATCTTCCTCTCTCTAGTGGGTCTATTCCTCTAGAACCCCTGATTAACACAGTGTGAAGTAACTTGGATACTTAACTTTTCCATGAACGAGAAGATTCATCTCTTTAACACTTGCCATAGTTAAGAATTAAACATTTTTCCTGACAAAGATTGATGTGTGATGGGTTGAGGGAACTTTCTGATGTTTCCTAGAAGGTAGATTTTATTTCCTTCTTTCATAAATTCTATATGAGAATGTGCATGTATTAAATGTGAACTTCACCAAATATTATTTTTGTCCTGAATTTAAATTTATGAACTAACAACTAATGATCTTAGGCCTTTATGTTGCTATTTAGTGATCTTTTATTTAATTAAAATGGTTCCTGTGTATTAAGCATTCGTTATGTTCCCATTATGTGTCATGCTATGCTGGTTAGTTTTGATCATCTTGACACAAACTGAAGTCACCTGGAATGAGATAACCTCAGATGACATTTTTTTCCCCATCAGCTTGACCTGTGGGCTTGTTCTGTGGGACATTTTCTTAATCAATGATTGATGTGGAAAGACCTAGTCCACTGTGGGCGGTGCTACCCCTAGGCTGGTAGTAGGCTTGGGTTGTATGAGAAAGCAGGCTGAACAATTCTTAGCAAATCAGTAAGCAACACTCCTCCATGTTCTCTGCTTCAATTCCTGCCCCCAGGATCCTGTCTTGGTTCCACTCAAGGGATGAACCATAACTTGCAATCTAAACAAACCATTTCCTCTCACTTGCTTCTAGTCAGTGTTTAAGGGCAGCAACAGAAAAACAAATTAATACACATGTAAATGCTTCATTATGTGCATTATCTTACTTAGCAAGGCTCTGGCCAGGTAGGTAGAGTGCCCAAAGCTATCTACCTAACTAGGGCCAGACCCCAAGTCTGCACTCAGACTCCCTGGCTTCACTCACTGTCCTGCCTCTTAACTTCTTCCATTTGCTGTTTAGTATCCAAGAGAAGTAGCAGCATGAAAAGAGGAATGTTGAAAGTGGCTGTAAAGCTCACAGATGCTGTGCAGCTGAGCAAAAGCCTGGGTGTCGTTTGTTGCCTTGATATTATTAATTCATGAATTGAGATAGAGAATCGTGACCATGTCAATGTGACATTAAATACTGTATCAGCTCAGTTGAATATGCAATCACAATAATTTTTTGGCATCAAACAGATAAAAAGTGTTGATTAGACCAAACTTCCACCTTGTAATGTTACTCTGGAGCAAGGAACTCAACCCTAGACAGAGGATCAAGACCTTAAAACAAATGCGTTGTAGAACTGATGACTCCAGCCATTATGTATCCCTGCAGTATGCATACACCACGCTTTATTTAATGCTACAGAAAGTAAAAACTCTAATCCTCTCCTGTTTATTTAATTCAGGGGCTACAGGATGGCAAGTGGCTTGGCAATTTTGCTTTAAGTGAATTGAGTATCGAGGCAAACAGAGTCTGTTTCTTCCTTTCAGGGCTGCCAGACGTCCTTTGGAAATAGGCAAACATCTCTATTTTCCTTCTAAGCGTCTTTGAAGGCATCATGATTCTTTTCCATGATGATATCTCTAATTCCCTCTGCCTTTGTCAGTGCAAACCCTTTGAGCTTTCTGTCACAGAACCAGGAGGTTAGGGAGCCTGGGAGCCTGGTAGAACATCCAGAATCCAGCCACATGCATTTTACTTCTCTGTAAATGACAAGGTCCAACAAGTTCACCACAAAGTAAAATCAGGCCAGGTCCCTCCGCACCCTTGATCTGTCTTCTGCACAGAGGCATTGCAACTGGGTGGGCTTAAAAGACAGGGCCCCCACACACACCCCAGGTTTTGCATAACCCTGGCTGCGTTGTATCTGTGGATACATCGCTTGACCTAGACACCCAGGCAGTTTGATTCAGAGGCTATTGACAAGGTTTCAGCTCGAAAGCCCCAACATGCCTTTTCTGAAGTCACTTTTCATATTGTGACAGCAATTCACACGTATTTGCCCTGTGGCACCGTCAGGCATTATGAGAGAGTCAGGAAACCTGGAACTCAAGACATTATGGGAAAATAAAAGGAAGTGATTTTTATGTTGTTCAATAATGTTATATTATCTTTGTGATAGGCTAATTCATATACTCTACAGAAGACCATTTATGAATTAATGGCTTGAGATTCCAAATTTGATTTAAAAAACATGTAACTTTAGCTGATGGATTCGTTTTGCAATTCAAATGAGTATTTTGTACATTTGCCCAGAGTCTTTAAGTCAATAGGCTTAAATAGGTAAACAGAGCTTCCCCAGTCATTTTAATAGCATTCTCTTGGCTATAATACTTCAAGTCATTATGACCAGAAGTGACATCACTCACATAATTATACTCTCATATAAGCCCGAGCTAAAACAGGATATCCAAACTTCTGTTTTCACTATGTAAAATATTTTCAGCAAAGTTCTATGCTGGGTTTTCTTTTCTGTCTTTAATCCTGCTCATTTTTAAACCAAAAAATAAAATTTTAGAATGAACTTACTTATTTAATGAATTCATGCTGGAATAATTATATTGTTTTCCCCAAAGTAACAAAAAACCCAAACTCAATATCAAAAGAAAACGTAAGCTTAGACCCAGTGTAAGAGGACAGCATCTAACTTTAGTTATCTGTGTGTTGAAGAATCTGGGATAGCTTGTAGCTAGTCCTTCAACCTTAAGACATCTGCAACCCGAGAGATAGTCATGGGCTAGAGAGACGGCTCAGCAGGTAAAGGTGTTTATAGATCCCCAGAATCCACATGTCAGAGAAAATCAACTCTATAAAGCTGTCCTCTGACTTGCACATGTGCAGTGTGACATACATGCATATAATGCACACACAGAATGGGGGAGGGAGGGAGAGAGAGAGGAGATAGAGGGAGGGAAGGAGAGAGGGAAAGAGACAAAGACAAATCATACATAAATAAATGAATAAAGTCATTTGAAAGATAGTCATGGTGCATGCATTCCAATATTTGTTGCCTGGCTCTTTGGGCAGAATAAGGATCAGGATTCCTAAGATTGACAGTAGGTAAATTACACTTTGCTATTTGAACTTGTGTGTTTTGTCATGTCAGCTGGTTCCATGACTGGCTTGACTTTGGACTGCTGTCCTGTTTACTTGTTTAACATTGCTCCTTAATTCTGCCCATTCACTCACTTGTTCATGAGGGCACCTCCTGTGTTCTATGCAGTGTGCAAAGACAAAACTGTACAATCCCTCTAGCTTCATGTGGTCATGTGGAGAAAGATAAATGGTACAGAACTGAATAGCACAGCCTGAAGGTGCTTAGTATTCTAGAGGAAAGAGAGGAAGATGTCAGAGCCTGGCAGTCTGAGAGGACACACCATTTTGTTAATAAGGCCAGAGACTTGATCAGGAAGCATTTAATCAATGACATGAAGGAGGTGGAGACATCAGCTGCCAAGGCCCTATGTGCTTCAACAAGAGGAACAAATACAGAGGCTTCCAAAGCAAGGCACGCCCTGCTTTACTTTCCTAGGACCTCCTTGCTGACCAATCCTGGTCTGACTGACTGTACTTTCCAGCCTCTCCTTTGGAAATGAGCCAGTGGGTTTCCTGGGAAGAACTAGAATTGGACAATTTTGGAATCAGAGTGATTCTTTTGAAAGCCTTTGTTCTTTCAAAATGAGATGGAGTGTAGGTGGGCCTGCTTCTCAGAGGAGAGAGAGGAAGAGAGAAGCATGCTTGCAGAGATGGATATCTTTTTCATCTATGTGTGATAAAATTTTTGCATGACTGGCCTGTTACTCAACAATACGAAACTTCAATATTGTGATAAGGATCCTTATTTAATTAATTTGTTTATAATTGATCCGAAAATAGTGCCTTGGTCTCTTGGCAGGTCTCTTGGGATGATGAGACCTGATCATATGTTGATAACATCCTCTGACATTTGTCTAGTGACTGTCTGAAAGGTAAAACAGCCTTCCCATGAGGGCGAAACTTGCTCAAACAGGGACGGGTCATCGGGGTGCAGGGAAGAAAGTAGCTTGTTGCATCAGAGAGGGATGGGGGGGGGAGGTAAACCCAAGTTAATCCTGAGAACAGAAAATGCTATTTCATTTAATATCTAGAATAAACGAAAATTTCAAATATTAGTGCACTAGAGTTTAAAGAGGGCTTCTTAATTTGCAATTCTTACTGAGGGATAATGTTTTTAAAATTGTCTTTTGAATTATTCCATGGATTGAATTGTGACTCTCAACCTAACATATTTATGTGTTGGAAGTCCTATCCCTTGTTTCCCCTTTAGATGATGATGACTGGCCTTTAAGAGAATAACTAAGGTTGGCCATAAGGACTGAGGCTGGCCTAACATGATAGAACTATAGATTTATAAAGAAAGGAAGCTCACTGCATGTGAACACAGTCGGATTGGCAGCAGTTGTCCGTCAGTCAGGAGTATCCTCAGCCTATCCGATCCCTACTTATACCTCACCTCAGTCACACAGCCTCCAGATCTGTCTAAGTTGCCAGTAGGAGGCAAACTGAGACAAACGAATATCTGAATCACTACCTCGTGATCCCAATTAATACTGACTCCGTATTCTGGGGAATGCCAGACTAGGTCTTGGGGATGCTGAGTAACCTGGTAATTTAGCCTTAACTTCCAAACCTCATGGGCTTCTGTGAGCTCCCTTCTACAAGTTAAATACATGTGGATATAGGACCTGAGGGTTTAGTGAGGCCTGCTAGTCCATTTGACTTCCTCATTAGCGTTCTTCACCTCGGTCCCTGATCAGCTGTTGTAAAGGCAAGTAAGACACACTGTTTCATAGCTCTCTGGTTGTACAGGGATTTGTAAGGGACACACACCACCATGACCATGAAAGCATTTTGAAAACTCACAAGTTTGAAAGAAAGGCAAGATACTAAGAATTCCGTAGCTATGTATTGTATTTACAGACTCTGGAGAGGCTTTGAAGTTTGGAGGCAGAGCTCTGCTCTGGCGGTGTCTAGCATCTCTGCAGCTATTCCCATACATTATCCGCCTGATTGTTCAGGACAGAAGAACCTTGCAAACGATACTTTGGAAGCTTCGGAAGACAGGCTCCCTCCATCAGCACAGGACTTGGAAACGTTGTCTTGTCCCTGGGCTCTGTGGCAAGCGACAGCAACCCTGAGAGGTCAGGCAGCCAGCCTCACAAGGTATCCTAGGCCTGCCACCTCTCCATCATTGTCAATAAGCGAGATGGAGAGACCTGTACATGATTTCATTTACTATTGCAATGATTACATAGCTCATTGCCTTCCCATTGTTTCAGTGATAGATTTAATTAACTTCCAATTAATCATAGAGGGTGATATTTAATGCTCTGCCCGGCACTGTGCACAGTGTCACAGACCAAAGAATATATTCTGAAGGCTTCAGTAATCAAGAGGTCATGGAAGATAGATGTTCTTCACTGAAGGAGAGGGAAGATAAATCTGTGTGTCCAGACCACTCTGGCAAACTGTTTTAGGATAATTGTTTTGCATCCAAATGATAACTTTCCATAAGGCCCAACCAAGCACAGCACAGGAGAGATAGATGGAGGGAGAGAGAGATAATAGGGTTATAATATGGAGAATTTGCTTGGCTGTAATTCCCATCTGATGCCAACCAGACTCAGCACACTAGGGAATTCTGCTTGGATCTGCAACCCTGCAGAACTTTATGCTGAACAGATACTCTGCATGAAGGAGGCCCAGACAGCTCACGCTCATGAGCCACTTTTTTTTTTTTTTAAACACACTTCAGGGATAACTGAAATTTTGCTCCTTATGTGAAATCACATCTGATTCTTGGTTAATCATATGATTCATTTTCAACCTTGCAATGAAAAACTCAAGTCCCTGGGTTCAGTGGTGAGGTGGTCACTCTCTGTTCTGCATTCCTCAAAAAGACACGAACATGTGACCAAGGATCTGTGGGCTAGCCCTGGCATCTGAGATGTCTCTAATAGAGTTCAACTTCTGAGGAAAGATCTGAGCAATTTCATTGAGTCCGAACCCAACCACACACTTGAGGAGCCTGGCTTGACTTGGAATTACAATCACTTCCAAGCAATGTCCCAGTGACAAATGCTCAATGCAGTATTCTTCACTTTCTCCCCCCCCCTCATTCCTCCTTCCTTGCTCCATCCACTCATCTATTCACAATCATTCGATAAACATTTTCATACAAAGAAAAAAGCGCGTCAAACTGAACATTGATGTGACTGGTGATGACATTTTACTCAATGAAATATTGCATACACTGGAAAATACATGGCTACAGCAATGGAATAGATATTACTGGGGGCAATAATCTGTTCTATATAGTGCAAACTGTTGTTTGGGAATATGTACTTTTGGGAGACTATATCCATAGCTTTGACATAGTCTCTGACCAAGAAAGGCTAAGGACTCCAGCCCTACAGCCTCTTACCTCAAATGTAATACATTTGCATCAAGTTATATGAAATAAAGGTCCACTAACCAACTCTGTACACTTATATAATCTCTTACTTTTCAGAAAAGTAAAAGATCTCATCCTGCCTGGCGTCTATAACTAATTTAACTATTTAGAATATGACTTTTGGTTAGTGTATACATAAACCAGACTTTGCATTTGCTGCATGCTTTAGCTCTCAGGAGCCCTGCCTCTGATGGAGGACCCACAAACACAGCTGACAATGCTCATGGTTATGGTTGGAGTATCCACACACATGTGCATGGGCTTGTGCTTTTGCACACACGTGTCTATATCATAGGGACAGTGTAATATAAATGATGTTAAAAAGAGATTCAAGTGTGAGAGGTCTGCACAATTTGCTTCATTGCTCACACCAGGGGTTAAATGCAAAGTGAAAATTCCATGCCTCACTAGGGGTGTTCTTCTTCACTCTGCAGTGAACAAATTGGAGATGGAACAAGAATGAACTCCTGTGTCACCTACCTGCCCTTTCAGTCAAGAGCTTGACATCTGAGCAGGTCCATGAGATTACAGTCATGACCCAGTGCAAAAGGATGAGAGGCAGTTGCCACTCTTGTTTCAATTTTGGTCATAAAAATGCATTGAGTTTGGCGTGGGTTTGTTCTCGTTGAAAGTGTCATCGTTAGAAAGCAGATTCTGTGGAAGCCTCTAGAGGGTTTTCCAGGGTATATCATAACACATACCTGGTCTGCTCCTACTGAGGAGCTGAGTGATTTCTCTCTGGATCACAAGAGGTCACTAGAATCTATTTTTGGGGGGCATAAAAATGAAGATTCCTTTTCAAGACAAACTACTTCTTCGAAGAAACAATGGGGTGCTGGCTGTGTAGCCAGTAACTTCTCTTGGGTAATTTCACCTGAAGGAAGCAGCAGGAGAAACATAATCCATCTGGGCAAATGATACAAGGCACAAATGGCTCACTAGTTCCCAGCCACCTTTCTAGATGAATTGTCCTTAGGAGCCAGAAATTCCCTGCCCTGTTCAAAGCCTGCTGCAGGCCTGCCCTCCCAAGATACTGCTTCCCATACCCCCAACTCTGTCCAGTGCTCTGTTCTGTCTCCTTATGGCTCTGACATCTTCATTATTCTGATAATTTAATTCCTGTGGGGGTATTTGTATGTGGTAACTGTTTGATGTTTCTTATATTTGTCAGCTTTCTGTCACTGTTCAAACATACTAGATAAGAAACTTAAAGAAGGAAAAGTTTATTTAGACTCATAACTTCAGCTTGTGGCACCTTTGGCACATTGCTTTGGGACATGCTATGTCATAGCACATCATAGCCAGGGCCTGTGGTTCAGAAGGCCGTCACCTCATGGTGATGAGAGAGATAGGGGTAGAGATGGAGATGGAGATGGAGATGGAGAAGGAGAGGGAGAGGGAGAGGGAGAGGAGAGGGAGAGGGAGAGGGAGAGGGAGAGGGAGAGGGAGAGGGAGAGGGAGAGGGAGAGGGAGAGGGAGAGGGAGAGAGACAGCATGCTAACTTCCTTTTACTAGCTCTACCTCAGCTCTACCTCACCACCTCTCACCCTACACCATCTCTCTGTAACACCATAGGCTGGTGAGCAAGCCTTTATCATATGGACCTTTGGGGAGGGGGACTTCATGTATAAATAATAGCATTTCTTTATATATATATATGTATATGTATATGTATATGTATATGTATATGTATGTATATAAAGTTTAAGTGTCCTTTTCAGAAAAACCTCATCTTAGTTAAAATGAATGAAAATTGTGGAAACAACTCACAGTTAATTTCAGGGGCTGAGAACTTTGGGAGTATGATGGAGGAATCACAGAGAGAAACTGATTTATGTGGTATATCTACCTGTGCAGTTTATCACAGAACCAGTGTTTGTATGTATGTGTGTGTGCATGTGTGTGCATGCATGCCCACCATCTGCCCAGGTGGGGCCAGAGGTTTATCTTGAGTCTTTCTTTTGCTTTCCTCATGTTTGAGACAATATTTCTTACTGAATCTGGAGCTCAGGGACCGGCTACATTTTACCCAAGGAGCCATCTCCCCACTGTTCTGCTACATTTTACCCAGGGAGCCCTTTCCCCACTAGCTGGCTACACTTTACCCATGGAGCCATCTTGCCAGCACCTTTACATATCCAAGTTTGAAATTGTGATTGAGGAAATATATATTTTTCTCATGCTTGTCATCTACCTTTACCTATAAATAAGATTAGGACTTTTCAAAAATATCCTACAATCTCTTTTCACGGACTTTTCATAAATGGGATTTAAACTTCGTAAACTGTGTTTTACGTAACACGAATTTTAACATCCTTATTGATTCTAGTGTGTTGCTGCGACAGTTGGTGCTTAGATACAAAGATGAACGAGGCACAATCTCCCATTGCAGAGGCTTTAGCTTAGTGTTGGAGGGAGACAGGGAGGCAGGTCACCTCAGGACAAGTGCTAAATACTGTGCTTGAGTTACAGAAGACAGCAACCAAGCCTGTAAGGAGACAGCAAGAGTTTCTGGTGTAAGGGATATATCACTGGACATTGGATAGAGAATGGGCATCAACTGGGATTTAAGCTGTAATTATTAATTAAGAGACTTCAAAGTATAGTGGTTTATATTGGCTAGAAATGGATTTATCTCCAAAACAATCTAAAGGTAGGAGTTGCATGCTGCATTTATTCTGGGCTGTTGAGCATGGAAGGGGCCAGGGCAAGAAAGGCCAGCTGCTGAGGCGTTCATTACATGATACGACTGACACAAAGTGTGAAGAGAGTCACACAGCAGAGCTGAGTGGTCACCTGTGTTCAGTTCACAATGCTTTTGGTGGGGATTAGGGTTAAAGTTAGGGTTAGTGGTAATGGTGTTTTGTTGACATAGAATCTCATTCTGTAGACCATGCCACTTTAAAACACTGACTCTTCCCAGCTACAAAGAATGGGTCAGAGGAGGCAGTGGCTAGTCCTTTAATTATCAGTAACTCTCAGCATTCAACAGAAGAATATAGAGTTAAGTTTTTCTTTTAACTAGAGTCCACATTAGAGTTCCACATTAGAAGTTTTAAAAGCATGATCCAGTAATATTCAGAAAACATTTCTAATTTGCTATCATAGGAAGGTACATACTATTTAAAAACAATATTCTTCATGGCCTGATCATACATATAATTCATGTTTACTGTTGGAAACATAGAAATAAGGCAACTACTTTGAACTCCCTGAACTCCCAGTGTAATGGCGACTGGGTTGCATGCATCTACTCTTCCAGGGAGGGCGCACGGACAAGCCAGAGCACAGTGCTGTGGGAGTCATTTGAGAGCTGACATGGTAGGGAAGAATCTCCGCTCTGATATCAAGGAGAAGACCAATGTCTAAAATGGTGAACTGGACTTTGAAGGAGACTTTCCGTTAATGCCAACTGCTAGGCTAATAAAAGTGACTATGACATTTTGACACTCTTGTGGGACTGGGACATAAAAGACAGAACACATGGTCAAGAAGGTTATGAACCAAGTAAACCACGTCCTTCGAATTGAGACCCAAAAGGCTCAATTCTGTAATGAACATGGCTGCAGGTTTATCCATCAGATTGTGGCTTAGATCAAGTTGGCTCATTGGCCCAGTAGGGCTCAGTGCCCTTAACTGAATGTATGTGATTCCAGATTGCTAATTCCTCTTCAAGAATGGCAGAGAGGCCTCATGAGAAAGCAAGCTTGTGGACACCTTGGCCATGTACTTCCAGCCTGTAGGATTCTGGAAAAACATTTTTGATGTCAAAGTCACTCAGGCCATGGTTCTTCCTTATGGAAATCTTAGCAAACTAAGACAGTTTCCAGAACTGTCCATACGTGCCTTGCTTTCCATGGAGAACTCCAGTGCAGTCTTACAGGGGCAGTGTGGGGGATATAAGCTGAAATATGGCCCGGAACATCCATATGTGTCTTGCCTTTCTATGGAGAACTCTGAAATAGCTTCTGAGCCCGAGGACAGAGCCAGCAGACTTGGACAATGGTGTGAATTTGATTTCTCTTTTCTGAAAGTACACATAGTGTGGCATTGAAAGAAAGATTCTCCTGTCAGCAACTGAAACTAACCAATCTTGGGGTTAGAACAGGTCATTCCTGGAAATGTCATTTTAGAAATCATCCTGAGGTTGAATTTCTGTGTATGGTTGATCTCAGAAGTGACTCAAGGAAAAGTATGAGTTAAACATTTTCCCCAGAACTGCAAGTTCAAGTGTGAAGTAGAGCAAGCTGCGATGTGTGGGACTGGGGCTGGTGGGATCCGCATTGGCTTCATGGGCCCTCTTTCTTGAAATGTTTTGCCTTTTTTCAAGGATGAGAGGAAATATATGGGATATTCCACACCCAACTCCAAAATATACTTTTATCTCGACATGGCCTATAGTCACAGCCACTTTCTTAAACCAGGTTTTGTGCATGTGTGTGTTTGTGTGTGACTGAAGGTGCCCATGTGCCCTGACATGCATGAGGAGGTGAAAGAACAATATCTACCATTGGTTCTCTCCTTTCATCTTGTTTGAGTCAGGGTCTCTTTGCTGTTTGCCCCTGTATATGCCAGGACAGGTAGCCTGCAAACTTCTAGGGATTCTCCTGACAGATTTGTGTTACCACGTCTGGCTTCATGTGGGTCAGTATCTCATGCTGGCTTCACATGTCTCCGTGTCTTCCATGTCTCTAGCCTTAGAATACTTATATCTCTCTCTCTCTCTGTAGTAAAGGATCTCATTTGAAACTTGCTTTTCATAGCATCTAAGCCTGTCAAACACACTGGGAACAGAGGTAAAGTGGTTATAGTGGCTCAAGGCCTAACTGGAGACCCACATGTAGCATTGAGTGAGTTCTAATGATTAGACAACAGAGAAAGGAAACTACTCATTTATTTAATCCAGCACGCCTATTTTTACCGTATTAGAGTTGGCTTTAGGCTTGTAGATTACAAAGGAAACTTTATATAGAAAAAGAACATGGAAACAAATGAGTAAGAGACTATTGACTATTTTGTTATTGGGGAATATGGGATTCTAGAGTTCTACTTGCAGAAGTGAATATATATATATATATGTCTTAAGCTGGGCTTTCACATTGTGACGCTGAAATATAATTTTGTAGTCTTTTTTCTATGACATAAATCACACTCAGCTCAGGCATGACAGCTTAAGGATGAGAGATGGAGAAATGACAAGTGTTTTTTTATTTTTTTTTTACGGGATTATAGGAAGTTAGAAAATTGCCTGATAGAGCTGTCTACTGCTTTCTCATTATCTGTGTTTTTTGTAGAATTCACAAAGGTATGCTGTCTGACAGTGTGAAAATAATATTATTTATTATTATGAGATGGGCCATGGAGCACCCATTGGCTTCCAGGAAGAGAGAATTTGATGAGACCATGGTTCATGGACTTGATTTCTAGCAGCGTCAGATATGATTCTGAACATGAAGTACAAGGTGTTCAAGTCCATGGAGAGTGTTCTGTCTCTGATGAACTGTCTCCATTCCTGATGAGCAGACCAGAAGGATCATCTGTGAGGATTCGGGTGAGATAAGGGTTGAATTGAGAAGGTAATGTCAATAGTTGCCCAGTTAGATTAGATAGATGTCTGTTTTTGACATGGCTTTGCCTGGCACACACTCGGAATCGGAGAAGGAAAAAAAAAAAACAACTCGACACATATCTACTACCTACCTGTGATCTCAAAGTCAATTCATTTTGGCCACTTGCTGAAGTCCCCTGGGAGAATGTCTACATAACCGGTAGCCTGCTGACTTGCACAGAGAGATGGACTTCTTCCATCTCCTCCAGCACATCTGCCTTGCCTATCTCCAGTCTCACTATAAACCTAGCAAAATGGCTATTCTTTCTTCCTCTTGCCTAATCTATGGAAGAAGTTGTTTGAAATTCCCTAAGAAAATATCTTTACCCTCTACCAAGCAGGAAGAAGAGAGCCTTTTGAGATGAAGGACGGAGAAGGCTTGAGCTTGGCAAAGTGGCCCACAGGGGAAACCCTATGGGCCCATTACTTGGGCTAATGCAGTGGTTAATTTACAGGCTTCTGGTTCGTCCAGATGTGGGCCTACTGTATGGAAGACATTTGTAGAGAATATTTCTTTTCCCATGGGCTTTTGTGTAATCTTAATATTACTTTCTCAGAGCACCAGTCAATAGAAAGCTTGCTAAACCTTTCTGATCTACCTTTCTGTCAACATTTCCGTGTGTAGGTCTCTTTTCTGTAAATATTTTCAGATTAGCCTAATTAACTCAAAACTCTTCTCGTTAGCTGTAATGACTTTTCTTGTCTTCCTGTTGTTTATATCTTCCCAGACATGCAGCCAAGTCCCTTTAAACTGTTGTAAAGGTGAGGCATGAGCCTGAGAATCAGGGTTCAGTTGTCCTTGACTGAGTTGAACATGCTTGTCTGCTAACTTATGATTCAATTTCAAGCAAATCCTACTCCCCTGCTATGTTTTAAACAACGGCATTAGACAAAATGAGAAGATAGCACCACTGGCTAGTAGCCAGGGTGGCTCTGATGAAATGACCAACCTTTGTTAGCTGTACCCATTGTCAATCAGCTCCACTCCTGGTCCCTACAAAGATGTTGCCAAACTAATTCTGTCCTATTCATTAATTAGTAATATAAATATATATGTTTAAATTAACAACTTTTCCAAAAACAGTGAACCATTAATAATGAAATTTTATAATCATCGTAAAACAGTCTAGGGCCTGGAAGATGGTGCAATAATTCACACCTAATTGCTTTCAACCTTGGGCTCACAAACACAGTAGTGGGAGAAATGAGTTCAGATGCTGTAATTCATGCCAAGTCATGTTTTATTATTTAACCCATCCTTTGGGGGCCTAGGGAAATCACTTAGTGAGTAAAGTGCTTACTGTGCAAGCTCAAAGTCCTAAGTTTGGATCCCCAGCTCCTACATAAAAGCCAGGTATAGTGGTGTTTGGATTCTCCAGCACTGGGGATGGCAGAGATAGATGTACCCAGGGGCTTCCTGGCTAGCTAGTCTAGCTCAACCAGAGAATTTCAGCTGCAGTAAGAGACCCTGTCTCAAGAATAAGGTATAGAAAAATGGGAGACACTGGCACTGAGTCTTGACCTTCACATACGTGGGCATAGACACACAACACAAGATGGGGATAGAGAAGGAGAGAAGGAGGGGAGAGGGAGGGGAAGAGGGAGAGACATGCAGAGAGAGAGGAGAGGAGAAGGAAGATGCGCGCGCGTACACACACACACACACACACACACACACACACACACACACAGAGAGAGAGAGAGAGAGAGAGAGAGAGAGAGAGAGAGAGAGAGAGAGAATTATGTGCCAGGGTCTAAGGCAGGAATGTGCTCTGCTGTGGGAGTTGGCTCACAGTCTCTAGTACTGTCAGCCAAACCAAGACCCATAACAGATGAAGGTGTCTGAAAACCAAAAGAAGATAACTATTTTGCAAGATTAGTGGCCACACTCTTGACAAATAATGAACACTCAGATGAGACTTGGATAGTGTCGTTAATTCTTTCTCTCTTTCTGTGTACTTTACTCAACAGAAACCATCCCTAGGCAAGTGACGTCACTCGTTTCCAAGCGGAGAGGTAAGTTGGAGATTGGAATAAAGAGCCCGAGGAGAGCAGTGCAGTCTTTCCGGTGGGATGAAGCTGGACACTCAGAGTTGTCCTGCAGGTTGCTATAATTCTCTGTCGTATCATCATATGCCAAAAAAGAGACTGTTAAAAACAATCCCAGCACTTGGGAGGCAGAGGCAGGCGGATTTCTGAGTTCGAGGCTAGCCTGGTCTACAGAGTAAGTTCCAGGACAGCCAGGGCTACACAGAGAAACCCTGTCTCGAAAAAACCAAAAAAAAAAAAAAAAAAAAAGAAAAAAAAAAAAACAACCCAGATATTTCTCCCATTCAGATGTTCCATGTATTGTCTTAGCCTCAGGAATCTCAAACTTGCTGCAATGACAAAGGTGCCATGAGATTAATGTTGGTAGATTTGGATGGAGATGCCTGCTGTTTCTGCTTTCTGTAATATGCAATGTTTTCTCTTTAGGGAATTCTATTGACTATACCAGCTGAAGCACTGTAACCACTGGCAACGTTCTAGACAGGATGCTAAGCAACGGGAAACCGGTGATCAAGAAAAAAGATGGGGGCCAAGGATGTGGCTTACAGGAAAACACCAGCCTGGCACAAGCAAAGCACACACTCGAAATGTATGTTCCTACCCAAACAGTTTCCTGCTTTTCCTAATGAAAAGTCTTTCAAGCAGTGCAGGGAGCAAGTTGAACACATGCAGCTTTAGGGCAGTAGAGAGCTGACGACTGCCTATCCAGGGCGCTGTCATATTCCTAATCCTTAGAGTCATGCTGTGTGGATGATACCACTGTGGAGAGAGCATCTTCCCACTCACACATTCGTGACTCAGTGGGGACCAAATGTTTCAGAAGCACCATTGCCTGTTAATTAGCCCCTCTGCCATCAACACAGGCACCTTCAGCTGCCAGAGTACTTGGGTCATCTTGGATAGCTGGAAATGCATGCTTGTTCTCTCTTCCTCTGGAAATCTATCCTAAGCCACAGCTGGGTGAACATAATCCCCTTAACACAGGTTTGTTGTCCCCTTCAGCCCCACAGGTACACACATGCTCTCTCTCTCTCTCTCTCCTCTCTCTCTCTCTCTCTCTCTTCTCTCTCTCTCTCTCTCTCTCTCTCTCTCTCTCTCTCTCTCTCTCTCTTCTCTCTCTCTCTCTCATACACACACACACACACACACACACACACACACACACACAGATTGTGTAGTGCAGACTAGTCATACTGCTCTTTTCTGGCCTGTGCTGTGATTGGAGTCATACAATGATTTCCCTGGCCGCACAGCTTCTCTTAATGTTGTAATATTGCAGCCATTTCAAAGAAGATGACAGGCACACGAAGCTTATTATACATCTGCCTTGCTGTAAACAATGCATGAGAAAACATGCCACTAAAAATTCTGAGGTTTAGGGAAAACTTGTGGAGAAAAAAGATGATAGCTGTATACTCTGAGCAACGAAGCATGTTTTCACAATCATGGCGGATATCAATGGCACCGATTTTTCAACTTTCATTACTACCTGCTTTATAAGGTTCATTTCTGCAAGAATCAAGGTGAGTTTTCTCTGCCCCTCCCCAAAGCCTCTAATTGGCTGTAAATTAATCAATATCCATCAGTTTCACAGGAAAAAGCATCTTAATCAGTTCGCTTATCAATGGATGAGGCCTCTATCTTGCTGGATCTTTACTGCAGATTTGGGAGAAGACTGCACAGTTTGAGCCAAATTGTAGTCTGAACCAAAGCATTACAATGCTATATTGATTGGTGGGGAGGAGAAAGCATTCAGAAGTGACTAGTCTGCCAGATATCTACAGCATCGATGGAAAGAGAGGAGGAGTGGATCTGAATGAAAGCCTTCGGCAATATATACTTCCTCATTAAACAGCTTCCACTGAGAATAAATGAGTGTTCCTACTGGAGCAACACCATCGTCTTACGGACATCAACCTCTGTAATATTCCCACTCCAACCGCTTGACTCAGTGGTCTTATTTCACCCCATGCACTAACTGCCTCTTCTCACTGTAAGAGTTTCTAGCAGACTCCTCAGCCCTGATACTGTCTAGCAGCCCGGTTAGCTGCTCTGGCTCAGTAAGGGAGCTTAGGGTAGTAGTTACTTTTCTCACTGATGTAACAAAATACCTGACAAAGGCGACTCCGGTGTTAGGATTCTCTCAGTTTCCTGCTAGTGAAACTGACAAAGTAACAATCCACACCCACCCCTGCACCCACCCTGGTCTCCACCCCAGAGCATCAGGCCAGTGCAGACACATGGGCAGACAATTTCTGAAACACAGCTGGCATCTTGGCATTCTTTCTGTTGGTCCTCTTGGATACGATCTGCTTAAACACAAAAGTAAAGTAAAACAGAACTAGAACGCGAGAGAAAAAAATAACAATTAGGGCAAACGTGCTAGAAAAAAAGTAATTTCCAATGTCATCAAACTATTCCCCCACGTCTTTAAAAATTCTCTGGTTGAAATAAATGATTATGCAAAAGTCCTTTATTGACAGTCTCGGTCTCTCTGCACAGCAGTGAACACCTTTGAAATCATGTAGAGGTAATTGTAAAAGAAGTTACATGCATAAAATTACTTCTCCCATGCAGTGAGGCTCATAAATCAGTCATAGTCAATGCACATGTAACTCTTTTGGTTTTTCTTATTTCTGTAGATTACAACAAAGATAAGCTGAGGTGTGTAACTCACAGACCCTGGGGAGAGCCTAGCTAGGGTCTTGTGGACAAATAACCATGTGGTGAGGCCTGGGTGAGGTTGGGAAGAGATAGTGAGGGCGTTAGGGAGGCTACAGCGGCTTCTGCATCCTCTTCCTGCCTCTTGGTTTCTTGAGCTAGAGACTTGATCATCTCAGGGATACAAGATTCCTTATCTACCACCTTTACCTCTCACTTATCACTGTGGCTGAAGTATCTGTAGCATTGGTGCTTGAGAGGGTTGCAGGGCCTAACTGTATTGCTCTTGGAAGCTCCTCTGACTTGAATGTCAGTTGTGGAAACTACTCAGAAAATTCCACTGGCTTGTCTGGAAGGAGACTAGAGGGAGAAATTCTCTTCCTCTGATTACCTTAGAGTCTGTAAGTGGCAACGTAACACTTCACTTTGTCCTTGGGAAGACCCCACTGGCAGTCCCTCAGATATTTCCTCTTGGTGGCACCGCTAGCCAGTCATGGCAGAATATTGATTGGGAGCTACCGGATGAAATATGCACACTGGGGAGTATGTTGGAGGAAGAGCGGATTCAGCCCACAAGAGTCACATCAGAGAACAACTGGGCAATTAGGTGCCTTGTTGAGTGTTCAGGGAGACAATTCTTGCTTCATGAAATACACTTTGCTTTGCCTTGTGGAGAATTTATTGTTCTTTCATTTGATGTGCTCTTTTAAGAGGTCGGTTTTGGCTTTCAGTACTCGGAGAATTTATTCCTTATTCCATTGTCCTTTGGTAGCCTTACTCGTTGAAGTCCTTTCTGTGTTTGAGCTGCCTCAGAGCTGATGCACTCCAGAAACTGCTTTATACGATGAACGGGTATTTTGGGACTGGGGCAGGATGACAAATCAAACTTACTCATGCTAGATGAAAGGAGAAAAATGATGAGCCTGTTCTGTTTTCGGGAATAAAACACTCCCAAACTAATGCACCCATCCAGGTCGCCTACCCCGTTCCTCCGCCACAGAGGAATCTTGACATCATGGCGGACAATGATAGGTTCGCTCCGTGCTTCCCAGTGAGTTTTCGGTGTGTTCGATGAGGGGAACATGTGTCCAGCTTATATTTTCCTCTTGAGGAAACTGAGTTAATCAAACTAAGTGAACCTCAACTGGACGTTCAATAGAAAGTAGCTCAGATAAAATGTTCTACTTTGTCTCTTGGAAACTGAGGGCCCTAGACCATCCCAGCCAGGTTCCCGTCTCAGTTTTACTTTGTGCTTCCCTCACCTTGGCTCCAAACCTCAGCTACCCTGAAGTTTGTCTAGTTCCCCAAATGTACAGAGGTTGTTTACTTGTAACACTTCCATCGCTGGAATCTTTTGTTTATATTCATCTTCCATTTTTCTCATTCAAATACTTATAAAATATTTTTAAAAATTAATCTTGTTTTTAGAAAAGCATTTTGCATGCTACCTCTACTCTCACCGTACTTTTGATTGTATAACGCAGAATCCCTGATGCAACGCTCCCTTGCTGCACAGGGATTGCTGTAACCAGATTCTGAGCACATTTACTCATATTGCTAGCATGCAATGTGGCCTGACTTAACTTTCCCATGTAGCTACAGTTATTCTGCATGCCAAACTATATGTCTGTCTTCTTCAACTTCAACCAACAACTTGGCGTGAGGATCATATGTAATTAACTTCTGTATTTTGGAACGCATGCATTTTCTCACAAAAGGAATGGATAATTGAATGAATGGTTGAAGCTAAGGTTGGAGAAATGAACGTTGATTTTTTTTTTTAACCCAAAGTGGAAGTGACAAATATATAAGACCCAGATGCCTTCTTCTTCCTTCCCATGTGCAGAAAAGATTTCCTGATTGCAGAAGGCTCACTAGGCTGACCTGCCTGCAACCTGAGCTTTTGGAGACTCACAGTTCTGGTGTGGCTACTCGGTGCTACACTGAGACTGCTTGGTCTCCTGTAGTAATTACGGGACTAGATGCATAGGTTAGTAACTAGTGTAGTTATTCAGAACAAGCTTATGCTAGCTAGTAATCTGAGTAATAAGTAGAAAGAGTTGAAACAGTTGTGGTGTGGCCAGTCTGGGTAGTCTCTACATAGCCCTCTCGACCTGTCTGAGGAGCCTGGCCAGGAAGACGGCATCCCTGGGCTCATCTGTCCTCTGATGATCAGCTGAGTTTGGTGAGGCACATAGAGGAGAGCAGAGACAGGCTTGGTGCTTTTCTCTGTGTGAATTGGTGTTTTTACTGAAGGCCACAGGCCTTGGCATTCTTCACTGCCCGCCATCTCCTCCTCAGTTACCTCTCCCCCTAGTCACCATCACGTATGCATTCTTCTTTGTGGCATTTGCTGAACATTGGTGCCTATGAACTTTTATCTGTACATTAAACTTGCCTCAGTTTACTCAATTTGAGGATATCTCTGCTCCCTCTGGCTATCTTGACTATGATCCCTCCAATACATGTATGGTTGTCGCTACTTTGCACACACATGCACCACCCATGTGAAGTACTTGTCAAACCTTAATTCTTAGTATTTTAACAAGAGATGACGTTTCCCATCCCAGCTGATCACTTTGTGTTCCTGCCATTAGGAAACCATCAGAGCAGAAACTGGTCATTCAGACTGTCATTTTCATACCATCAGATAAGGCTCGGATAAGTGTAGCTCTGGAAACATGAGAACAGGAAGTGGCTCCTGCAGGATTTACACATGCAGAGGTAGACCTGTGCACACGGGATGTGCTCACTGCAGTGCTGCTGTCTTACTTCTCAGGTCTTGCACAAGGCAGATAGTAAAGAAAGATATTAATTAAGGTGGGCCTAAATAGTGCTTGATTTGGAGCCTCTAGTTCCAAAAGGACTTATTATTTAGTTGTATGTATGTGTGTATGATGTAGTCTGTGTGTGTGTGTGTGTGTGTGTGTGCTCATGTGTGGGTGCATGTGTGCATATGTCTAGAGACCAGAAGTTCATGTTGAGTGTCTTCCTGGAGACAGGGTCTCTCATTCAACCTGGAGCTCACTGATTTGTCTAGACTGGTTGGCCAGTGAGCTTCAGGAATCCACACATCTCTGCCTCCCCAGGGCTAAGATTACAAGTGCATGCTGCACACGCTTCTAAGTGAGTGCTGAAGATCTGAATCTCAGCGCCCCATGCTTACACTTCACCAGCTGAGCCATCTGACAACCCTGGAGAAACATTGTTAAATAATGAATGAAAATTTCAGACTCTTTGACTTTGAGATTTTAAACTCTTCTTTCTTACCGAGAAATGCCTGTAATCTCTACATGTGCTCACTCTTGCCCGAATCAAAGTCTGTGCACTTGCAATGCATTTGAACATAGTTTGCAGGAATCTGATTGGGATTTACAATCGATTCCATTTTAAAAGGAAATTTTGTCAATGCAGGATCTTTTGGAAACAACTGAACTGTAATTTTGTGATTTAGTTTCATTTTCTTTTTTTATTGGATATTTTATTTATTTACATTTCAGATGCCATCCCCTTTCCCCATTTCCTTTCCCTAGAATCCCCCATTCCATTCCCACTCCTCATTTTTGCTCTTATACCATTTTAATTACATGCATGTATTCAGGTCAGTTCTAGGTTGAGGAACTAGCAATACAATAGATGCAAATAGTCAAAGAACAAGCAAGACAGTAAACACAAACAGTCAAAGAACAAGCAAGGCAATAAAGAAAATTCCGTGAACACTCCTGTGATCACTGTTTCTAAGGGCTTATCAGGATGACCAAAATATCTGAGCCAACTTCCCCGTCCTAGCCCAAAGTCATTTTCATGTCTGAAGCTTACTTCCTTGTTCTAGCCTAAGATTTAGATTCCTGCTTGAAGCCCACATCCTTGTCCTTGGCCCATGTCAGATTCTTGCCAAGCAGCCCCCAAAGCTCTCAATTATAGAAACTTTTAGAAAAAAAGTTTACATACATCCTTTGTGTTTTGGCAAAATGCTATATAGTTATATCTATGTCAATGCAAACATTTCTTCAAAGGTTTTCAGCCACTGAAACACTTCATTAATTCCCCAACTAAGATAATGAAGATGACTTGTTAATAACTGACCTCTTTAACTTTTGCATAGAGCTTGACACTTTATGGATTTTAATAGTTTTTAGTCAAAGCATGAATAAACTTTTCTCGTTTGAAAGAAGGACTGTTTTATTTCCTATTTTGATGAGAACTTAAATCTGAGTAAATATAAGCAAAGTGTAGTCAACTTGGCGGAAATGAGAATATACTCTGTGTCAAGCCAAGTAGTCGACATCAAGATGGGTGTGAAGTCTGTAGGAAAGAAACAATGTTTGAAAGGCTGGGAAGGAGACCAATGGTCCCCAGAACTATTCTATGTTACATCTTGCTTAAATCAGCTACAGATAACTGAACTCTGAAGCAGGAATCAGGTATTTTGGTGTAGATTATTAATATAATAAATATTCACAGAATATTAGGAGTTGAAGGGATGGCTTTACTACTGAAATCAGTATTTAAAGACATTGAGTAGGTTGAGAACCAGAGACTCTGGGTGACCTGAAGAGGATGAACATCACCAGCCCAGCAGTTCCTTCCATAGAGCAAGTGCACTCACATTTTAATCCGGTTTAATTTTCTTGTCAATAGTGTCAAAACACACACATTAGAAATAAATTCAACCAGAGATTTTTAAGTTACTAAACCCAGAAAAACTAAAGAAATCTTAAATAAATAAAATCATAGTCATGTATTGGATAACTCTTTGCTAAGATGCCAATTCTTCCCAAATTATAGACTGTTATATTATATTCTCATACAGTTAATGTACTGTCCATCATAATCCTGGTACAGTTTCACTTGGTAGAAATTGACAAGCTCATTCCAAATGATATATAGGAAGAAAATAGCTGAAATATTTAGAAAGAGACATGAAAACAGAACACAATGGAAATTTATCTTTCCTCATATATTTATTGACTATTCTTTTCCATTATGGGTGGGTGGGTTTTTTTTTTTTTTTTTTTTTTTTGTTGTTGTTGTTGGTTGGTTTTTTGCCCTTGTTGAAAATTAGTTGACTGTGTGTTTGGGCTCCCTGCTCTGCTAGGCTGACGGATACGTCAGTTTTATGCTAGTACTTTATTGCTCTTAGTGTCAGAGCCTTGCATCCTAAAGTGGCAGTTTGAATGAAAAATGTCCCCTACAGTCTGGTTATTTGTACACTTGGTCCCAGTTGGTGACTGTTTGGGAAGATTAGGTGGTATAGCCTTATTGGAAGAGGCATGTCACCAGGGGAGGTCTCTGAGATTAAAGCCTTGGGCTACTTCCTCTTCATTCTCTCTGCTTCATGCTGTGGTAAAGGGTTAGAGCTCTGCTTCCTGCTCTAGGTGGTAAGCCTGTTGCCTGCTGCACGCTGGACACTGCCCATTGCCCCTGACTGATGTCCGCCAGCCCCTGCCTGCTGCTATGCTTCCCCGTTTTATATGCTCTAGCTCTCTAGAATTATAAGCCCAAATGAACTCTTATGCCCAGGTCCTGGTGTTCTTTCACAATAACAAAAAAGTAACCAATCACACACAGTTTTTAAAGATTGAATTTATTTAAAGATTTAAAATTTTTAATTCATGTGTCTGTGCAAGTGTCTGGATGTGGGTCTCTGTGCACATGCGTACCTGTGACACTGAGATGAGAGCATCAGTCAGACATCCTGGAGCTGAGCTGACAGGATGTTGTGAGCTGCTCAGCAGACACGATGGGAGCTAAACTCAGTTTCCCTTCAGAAGCACACTCTTACTTACCTAAGGAGCAATTTATCCACCATCTGTATTATAAGTTTAAATCACAAAATATGATTCCTCTACCTATCTTTTGTGGTTCCATGAATATTTTAGGCTATTTTCATTTCTATGAAGAACATAATCAGACTATTGAAGGACCCATTGAACCTTTACACCCTACTTTTAGTATGGACAGTTCAACATTATTAATTCTAGCCTCTGAGCCCTCTGAGTCCTCTCTAACTCTGAGTCCTCTCTAAGTGATTTTACCAATGTGCTTTTGTCTATTTTGTGTCTTTTAGTGTACTAATTTCTCACCTTCTTGATTAAATTTAGAAGAGGCACTTCTTTCTGGAGTAGATAACAGTTAGTACAGAGACCAACAACCGGTCAATAAGCAGAGAAGAACGCACTGTGGAGTGCTCAGTTTCACATGGGATATCTACATTATAACCCCTTTCCCCAAGGCTCAGGGATCATTGAGGAAGAAAGGACAGAAATCCTGTAAGAGCCAGAGAGGAGAGAGATCTTTAGCAAAACAGTATTTGTCAGACACAACAGGAGCTGTGCATACAACTGTGTGCACACATGACTGGATGCATAAAGCTAGCACAAGATCAGACCAGCCAAAATCACAACAAGGATGGGGCAGCGGTTAAGGAAGTCCCACCCCTGTATGAGGAGCTATTGGCAGTTGACAGCTACGATGAGAACCAGAGTTACATCAGGGATGCAGGCCCTGAGAGGCTCCTCATGCTCTGGTGCCTTGTTGCTTAACCTCATACTTATAGGAAACACCAAGTGGATTCAGTGGATATTAAATTTGAAAGGGGCACATGTTTGGAGGGAAAAGTACAGGGGCAGGATAAAAGTGAGGTTGAAGGTGGGCGGATTAGATCAAAGCACACTACACACAATTATGAATATTATATAAAATATTTAACACAAGAGGAGAATAATGGTAGCTAAGGGTTAGGAATAGCAAAGGAGATGGGCAGAGAGGGAGTTGGTTAACAAGTAGAAAATTATAGTTATATAAGAGGAACAAGTCACAGTGTTCTAAAGTGCATCAGAGTGGCTAAGTTCATAACATTTATATCTTATGAACTATTAGATTAAAGAAAATCAAAATTTCCAAACATAAATTATCAATATTTAAAGAAACAAAAATTTTGATGATTCTGATTTAGTCATTGAACATTACACATCCACATTGTCACACTGTAACCTGTTTTTAACCTGTTTTTATCCACATTGTCATGCTGTAACCTGTTACCCACATTGTTACACTGAAACCTGTTTTTATCCATATTGTCACACTGTAACCTGTTTTCCACACCATCACACTGTAACCCGTTATCATCCACATTGTCACACTGTAGTCTGTTATCCACATTGTCACACTCTAGCCTGTTTTCTACACTGTCACACTGTAACCCATTATTATCCACATTGTCACACTGTAACCCGTGGTTATAGTTAGCTATAACAGTTGTCAACTTGACACACCTGGGAAAAGGGAACATCAACTGAGGAGTTGCCTCCGTCAAATTGGTCATTAGGCATGCGTGGAGCATTGTCTTGGTTTCCAATTGATGTAGGAGATACAGCCCACTGTGGGTGATACATTCCTAATCAGGTGGGCCTGGGATGAATAGAGAGCTAGCTGAGCAGGCCATGGTAAGCAAGCCTGGAAGCAGTATTCCTCCATGGTGCCTGTCTCTACCCCTGCTAGACTTCCCCTCAATATGGAAGATGCTTTTGCTCATGGTGTCTTATCACAACAGTAGAAAAACAAGATACCCATCAATATGAACCATTAGCATATGTCAGCAAACTGTAAAGCTGTATATATTTTAGTGCATATATAATAGTGTAGATTGCTATATACGTTTGGTTTTTTAACATAACATGTTTACTCATTCTCTGGACTATTCCCAGCACACACCCTGATCACACTCATTTATCAGTTCTCCCATGTCTACCTCCATTCTTGTGACCTCACCCCAAAGTAAAAATAAAAATAAGAATTAAACAATAGGAAAAAAACCTAGAAAAGTCCAATTTTTATTATCTATCTACATACTCACTAGAGCGTGGCCAAACTCTCAGTGGCCTGCCCCTTAAATAGAGCTGAGTCCTTTCCTTCCCACATCTCCACCAGAGGCCATTGACGTGGAGCTCTACTCTTGAACTTCCCTCTCACACTTTTTAAGAGTTCCCATTACCATTTTGTCTGAGATGTTTTAAATTTTTACTTTTAAAATTTATTTAACCCTGGGGCCACTCAGAAGAATATTGTTAAGTTCACACACACCTGCGCCTTTTCAAAAACTTCTCCCAGTATCAATTTCCAGCTCTCTACCATAGTTGTTGGATCCTACGATCCCTTTGATCGTAGAATTTGTTGTTTTATTTTGTGATGTACTATGTGGTCTATCCAGAGAGTAGTTGATGAGCAGTAAAGAAAAATGCTGGCTCTGTCTGTTTAGTCCTCCCTAGATTTTGTGTTGGGAAGCTCCATAGAATCCTTGGGGACAGATAAGGCACTGTTTGAACACCAGGGCTTAGACTTAATCACTCTGGGAGGCCTCTGATATCTTACCTGATATCCTACATGAATTTAATGCAGTGCCCTGCACACCCCTCTGCTACAAACTGCCAACGTTCTCTCAACTGCTGATCTTTCCTACCACCTCTGTCTGTGGTCTCTCTCTCTTCAGTGAGGCAGTCTACACAGTGGTGGGGTTCTGGTAAATATGGACTCCTTTCTCTTTCATTTAAAGTAGATTGGTAGTCTTTTCAATAGACCATTAGAAGAGTAACCACTCTGTATGATTTAAGGAGACTGAACTTTGACTGTGTACTGTATAATATATGGCTGGCTTGAAGCTCTGGGGTCAAGGGTTAGAAGTAAAGAATTTATTGCTAGATTATGTCTCCTCTCACTTTTAAAGAGATGGTATATTTGGAACATTAAATTATGACTATTTTTTCCTTCCAGAAGTGGTCTTAGAGAAGATATACTAAATTAATATTTTCCAGTTGAGGTCAAACCCTTCTCACTATTTGCCATGTTCTCAGAAATGATTGAAGGGAGGAAGACTTAGGGTAAAGGAAAAAAAAACAAAGCTAACCCTCTAGCCAGTGGTGTTGAGTTTACGGTTAGGACCCCCGGCTCCCCAAAAATAGATAGAGGCTGTGGTAAATTTGTACTTTCTAGTTTGGAAACACTACTGGTTTTGAATGTGCCAGGAGGTGGTAGTAGGCAGAAACATTCCAGATACTATTGTAAGAGAAAGCATTTTAAAGAAACTCCTTCCTTGTGGTTGTACCACCAGGAGCAATGCAAAGTACAGTCATGTCACCCCACCCCAGATCATTCTGAGGGTGACATAAATATCTGGGTGCTGAATGGCCTCATGCAGTGTTCCAAAGATGCTCATTAGCCAGATGTCAATCCCCTCGCTGTCAGATGCCATGTCAAAGGAGTGTGGTCTCCAGAAGTTCAGTTTTCAAGTCAAGCTAAGATGATGTGGAGTTGGGGTCATTCTTCTGTGGACCATCATTCTCAGATGTTTCAGCTCTCTTCCCCCTGATCACTCCCCGGTGTTAGCCCACTCAACACTTCCTTGAGATTATAATAAAGCAAACACAAAACTCCAAATGATTGTAGGTGGCGCACACTATTCCTAACATGCTTTGGTAACCCACTTCTATAAGAATTATGAAGATTATTAGACTTCTTTTTATTATTCATGTGCCAGCTATTGTGTTAGGCATGATACCTAGATTATTTTTCTAACTCTTACTCTAATCTCATCAGACAGTAACTCCCCATTTCCGGATAAACGTCAGTTCTCAGGGTGATCCAGCAGATGAGGAAGAACATGGATTTGAACCCAGTTTTGTAGACTAATTTGTGTCTTCCCAGCCATTCTTCCTGTATCTCACAACAGAGACAAAGCTCCACCTGTCTCAGTACATGGATTCATACAACTGTCTATCCCTTATGAACCCCCCTGATACTCCTCTCACCAGCAATTCAACATGCAAGTAGCATGATCTACAAAGGTGAATTCACACAAGCTTACCCAGAAGCAGAAGGACAGGAAGCAGTGTAAACCATGCAGTTTGCTTGGCTTCCTTCCTAGGGCCAGACTAGAAGGAAACACTGAAGGAAGAGGAATGAGTTGTAGTAGGGAATTACAACTGCAGACGAAACCACTACTGTACTTACGAGATTTATGTGAGCTGTGCATGTCAGTGGCAGGCAGCCATTGTGGTTGGAGGGACTTTTAGGTAAGAAGAGGCCAGCAGAGGGGGTTCAGTGTATTAAGGCTGAGAGGACCACAGAAGGCAGAGGAAGTGGGGGTGGGGAGCAAGTAGATAAAGCACAAGCACAGGTGAATCTTGCTTGCACTGGACCATGAAACTGAGGATGGGATTTGTCCAGAGGACACGCTTCTCATTCGGCCACACAGAAGGCCCCGTGTAGCTGTGTTCTAATGTCTCCCCTTGGCTTATACTTATATCGTTATTCAATGAAGTAATAATGTTAAAAGCAAGACAATCTATAATGCACTTTCAATAAAACTCTGAAAAACAGTCATTGATCTTCCTGTATGTTGGCTATCTACCCCCAGCTGCCTTATGGCTCTTGATGGTGGAGGCGGTTAAATGACCAAGATACTTAATATGTAAGTTATGAAACATTTCCACTTCCTTATTTACCACTTAATGGTCATTAAAAGAGAAGGAACATCATCCTTTTCCAGGTGATGTAAGATGGATCTTGGCTTGAATAGAGTACTCATTTATCAATAATCAATTACTCAGTTAACCATTAAAGATAATAATCATTTCCACCACACTTACAATAAAACACTACAAACGTCAATGAATCATTATTTTATCCTAGGGCAGAACTTAAATCAATTTCTTATTACCATTCATTTTACTTCTGCAACTGCGATGGGCATTCGGAAAGCCAGGGCATAAGGCAAGCCTTGGCTGGTGGCAGTGTTTGAAGGTAAGAATGTGCTGCTGGGATTTGTGGGAGCCCTGTAGATTTCCCTGCAGACGGGGCATAAGTGTTTTCAACATGCACATAGCATTTTGACTTGTGTACAGTACTTTCCCATGTTTTCCTTACGTCCTCAGGAACCTTCACTGGGGATTACCAACTGAAACGGACTCAGACTCCTCCAGTTGACGTGCTACACCCTTTCCTCAGAATAAACCCGGTTTTATTTTGTATGTTACATTAAAAAGCACCAGGCAACAGCTCACAGCGGTGGAATCACGTGATGGAGAGACGGGTCATAGGCCTTCCATCATGCTTACAGCAAAATAAAAATGTCTTGAGACTGACAGGACCCGAAGGATCTGGGAGTCTACACAGTCCCTTATCTCATCATATCTACTACACCACAGTGTTCATCTGCTGACTTGACTCCACGCCTCACCGTCTGTGTCACTGTCCTTCCATGAAGAACCTGAATTTGTTACCCCATTTTACTTACTCAGCATCCATTCCCACCCCCCTCCAGGTTTTGGTTCAAGGTTTTCTTCCCCGAGGAAGTCTCCCCTGTTCTGCCCAGTTCCTGACATACATCCCTACATTCTGTTTTCTTTTACTATCATTTACCACAGTGCTGGCTTTATATGTGGTAGACTGATGGGTTGATGCCATTTCTGAGTCCTTCACTAAACTGTGAGCTTCTTTGGGCAGGGTTGTGTCCATTTTAAGATATATGTTAAAGTAGCAGCTACTTTATTTGCAGGTTTGCAAAAAAGGCTTGATAAACAAATCATGTGTCAGTTTAAGAAGGATCCAGAAAAGCATACAGTTAAGATCAGAGTCTAGGAACTATGATCAGCAGCTATGAAGAATGGTCACTGGGATGCACTGAGTATGCCTTAGTTTGCTTTGCATTGCTGTGATAAAATACCAGACCAGAAAACAACTTGGAGGAGGAAGGGTTTATTTCATCTTACCGCTTGTAGTCCACAATGGACTGAGCCCCCTACATCAATCGCTAGTTAAGAAAACGCCTTGGCATTGAGTAGGCTAGCCATGACACAGGATACTCTTATGGAGGTATTTTCTTAATTGCGATTCCATCTTCTGGGATAACTATAGCTTGTGGCATGCTGACAACCATAACAAAAATCAACCATGACATCATGATAACACTGTAAGTTCATTAAACTCTAATGAAGTTCAGAGGCCAGAAAGATGCCTCAGATAGTAAAGGTGCTTGCTGCCAAGCCTGACAACCTGAGTTCTGTCCTTAGGACTCATGTTGTGGAAAGGAAACCCGACTCCTGTAAGTTATCCTCTAATCTCTTTAAGTGTGAGCAATGGCACACAGCCCATGTGTGCATGAGTGTGTGTAAATGCAAACCAACCATTAAATCAGTATAATAAAACCTTAAAGAAGAGTGTGATGTTTGGGCTGGGAGCAGTTCTGGGGTGGGGCAACTGCAATGTGAGCATGAAGATCTGCATGGAGGTTTCCAGGGCCCACACAGTCCTGCAATCCCAGGGCTCCTGGCAGAGGTGGGTAGAGAAGGGAGAAACCTTGCAACCTCAGAGCAAGGCAGTGAACAGACTGTCTCCAGCTAGGTGGAAGGTGAGAACTGTAGGCAGGTTGCTTTTGTGCACTGTGTAAAGTTTATCCTTTTGTTATTCAAATGCTGATTTCTCTGCCCTAAGATCTTGGTTCAATCTGGACAGGACATTGTAATGCTTAGGTCAGGAATCTCCCATTTTAAGTTTATGTAAACAATTCTTAGCAGAAGAGAAAATAGGGTGGGACAACGTCTACCAGCCAGGAGGTGAGGAGTTAGGGGAGATTCAGATCATCAGGAGAAGAAGAGGGTTCAAGAAGACACCGTGGGGAAAAAACATCTGAAGCTCCAAAACACAGGGCAATAATAAGATACAAGTATCATGAAATGGGACTGGGAGGCAGCCAGGTTAGCATTGGAGGTTAAGGTAGATCATTTAGCTGCTCAGCTATTGAGATGCAGCTTGAAATAAATCTTGGTTTTTCTGTGTGCTTATTGGGGACACAGCTACTAGATTACTTTATTACTTATATTTATATTAAAATAATCATTTTTACAGAGAATTGTCACTGGAGGTTGGTCTCTGACTTCTCTATATATACATGCAATGGTATGTCTACTGCTACTACTCACACACACACAGAGAGACAGAGAGAGACAGTGAGAGAGAGAGAGAGAGAGAGAGAGAGAGAGAGAGAGAGAGAGAGAGAAGAGAGAGAGGTCTGCCTGACAGGCAGTGTCAAGGCAGATCAGGGTCTATTGGCAGATTCCCTGGCCTGCTGAGTCATGGAATGATAAGAGATGGTAAACTTCAGGCTCAAGGCAAGGGTCTGAACTGAAGATTCTATTTACCTTAGTGGAAGGAATAGGAAGGTTTAGGATGGAAACAGACATCTTATGTATGTATTTTAGCAAATTGTTTCTATTAGCTTTTGGCTTTGTTCTCCGTGGCACTGTAGTATAAAAGGCTACAAGGAATACACTCAGGCCTGGCGTGGTAATGACCTGCATCCCTCCCATAGCTGTCTCTTGCATCTTTTTCCTATCTTTCCTATATAGAATATATGTGTGTGTGTGTGTATGTGTATATATATAATTGTCCTCACTCCCCCTCACAGAGGACTGTTCAGCTTTGTACTGGCCAGTCTATTACAACTCCCATTAGCTGCCGAATGACCATGAGCATGGCTCTTTGTAGAGAACTAAAAATGGGGGATTACGTGATACAGTGCGGTCAAGAAAGATTCCTAAAGAATGAAACTGAATTTGAGCGTGAATATCAAAGAACTACACAAAATGATCCATTTCTTTCCTGATAAATGATATTCTTTTTTAGGATTCCTTTAAGCCACCAATTAGGAAAACTATTATTTATTGTCTCTTTCCTATGTTTACCTAGAGAAAAGGAGCTGGACCCTCTTGGCTGGCTCAGTCTTGCAACAAGGACCAAATGGCAGGTAGCAGGCTAAGCAGCTTCCCTGGGCTTGTAGACAGGCTTGTTGACTATTGGTTGTGACCCAGACTCCCTTGGGCTGGGAAGTCCTGAAGCTCTCATATTGGGAGATCTCCCAAATATGCTCCTTCCCTCATTTCTGAGGATGATAACATGGGACCATAAAGTATGAGCTACTAGTTCCTCACTGGGTCCATTTTGTGGAAAGACGGTGTGTGCTCACTGTACTCTGAGGACCACACACTTATAGCTAATCACATGACCCCACCTGAGCATGACCACAGACTTACAGCTAATCACATGACCCCACCTGAGCACAGCCTCAGGCCCTAATGTCTGATGAACACTTAAGCTAACACCACTATTTTAGGTAGTTTTATTTGCATGTACTGAAGTTGTTTATGAGTCCGAGCCTATCATTATAGTCTATTAGCAGGTGAATAAATGCAGAGATGTCTCAAACATTAATAATATTTTTACATATTATTAAATTAAATATGTTACTAAATTTAAATTTAGTAATTCAAATTACTAAATTTAAAATATTTTCATGCTGTACTGGCTGGATTTGAGTGTCAACTTGACACAAGCTGGAGTTATCACAGAGACAGGAGACCCCCTTGAGAAAATCCTCCATGAGATCCAGCCGTAAGATATTTTCTCAATTATTGATCAAGGGTGGGAGGGCCCATTGTGGGTGGTGCCATTCCTGGGCTGGTAGTACTGAGTTCTATAACAAAGCAAACTGAGTAAGCCAGGGGAAGCAATTCAGTAAGTAGCACCCCTCCATGGTCTCTGCATCAGCTCCTGTCTCCAAGTTCCTGCCCTGTGTGAGTTCTTGTCCTGACTTCCTTTGGTGAAGAACAGCAATGTGGAAGTGTAAGCTGAATAAATTCTTTACTCTCCAACTGGCTTCTTGTTCATGATGCTTTATGCAGGAATAAAAACCCTGACTGAGACATATATGTTTCTGAACCTGAAGTAGAGTCAGAGCTAAGAAAAGTAGGGAAGGAGTTAAAATTAATTGAGTACTGTCTAGTACAATGGTTATAACTTTGTAATGCTGAGGCCCTATAACACAGCTCCTCTTGTTGTGGTGACCCCCAGCCATAAACTTCTTCCACTGCTACTTCATAACTGTAATTGTGTTACTGTAATAAATCATAACGTAACTGACACACAAGATCCTGCTATGTGGTCCCCAAAGGGTCATGAACCACAGGTTGGAACCTGCTGCTTTAGTAGCTTTTCTCCACACCTCTGAGGTTTACCTCAATGAATGTGGAGTCTGATGAATGGTTCTTTCTGAAGAAAACTCCTGCTTCATAAATGAGAAAAGGCTCACTTTCCCTATATAGTTATTTGACATACAGAAAGGCTTTAATTATAATTACCAAATTAAATCAGCCTTAAATGAGTTGAAAATCCGTTCTGAAGATGAATCTCTTAGAGCTATGTCAGTCAAAAAACACATTAACATTTCATTATACACAAAATTGTCTATGGTGTTAGAAGATGTGACTGAAAGGTCGTCTTGTCTGTGAGGTCTTGATGAGCTGCTGTCAGTAGAAATGATCTCCAAGAAGTCCTCTTCCAGAGTCATCATCTCATCCCATTCTGTCTGGTCCCAGGCTTTTACTCCTTTTAACACGCAATCTTAAAATTAAAACTTGTATGATTTAGCTTATTATATACGTCTTGCTCTGAGAGAATTAATATAATTTCTTCTACCTTCCTCTTGCATTGTATTTTCATGTTAAGAAACCTTAAATCATCCCCCATTGTCTATACATAAAACTCTTTAATATACTGAATCACACACTCATTTTAAATATCAAATAGTTGTAGAATTAATCCCAAATCTATTTTACATGGTAATAGGTCACATGTTTTCAATCACTGAACTTCTTTTAATCAGTTCATATTGCTCCCTGAATAATTATATTGTAGGTACACTGGAAGAATATATAGTATTTTCAATGTGTTGGTTGTCTAGGATACCTATGTGACTTAATTATTAATAAAATACTGCAGTGAAATTTAATGTCTCTAGGAACAAGCTATGATTTGAGTCTGAAATCTTCCCACAGGTTTGTGTGTTTGAACAATGGAGTCCATTCAGGGACTTGCTTGGGAGGTTGTGGAAGGTCTAGGTGGCGGGGCTTGGCTGGGTGAGGTTGGTTGCTGGGGAAAGGCCTTACTTAGAGCACCACAGCCTGGCCCTCCTGATCCAGCTTTCTGCACTGTGATTGACTGAAATGTAAAGAAGGTCAGGTTATGATCCTTTCTCTGATGAACAACTTTGCCATGCCTTCTTTGCTATATTGGACTAAGAGAACCCAGAAACCATGACCAGATAAATCTTATGTCTCCTCCTTTGCTATATTGGACCAAGAGAACCCTGAAACCATGAGCCAGATGAACTTTTTCTATTGAGTTGCTGTTGTATTAAATGTACTATGACCTTTACTCTGTATATTTATTTCAAAAACATTATTCTCGAATTTTTTTAATTTAATAAGAAAAGTAGAGGATACATAGTGAGGCTCAATTGTCTTAAAGCTGTCACTACGTTGTATAGAATTTACCTATGGTTAATTACTAACCAGTTCACAGCAAGGAGATACGCTGATAATTCAATTAGGCTACCACTTCTATCACTCAAATGTGTAGACCTGTAACTGTGTTTATAAAGTATCAATTTGACACTAGTTAATAGTGGTGAGTCGGTTCTTAGCCTATGCCTTCCCAAATTCACTTCCAGATTTACAATCCAGAGCAGTAGTCTACAGATCTTTTTAGTTTGAGCTCAATTTTACTTGTAAAACTTGAGCACCCTTATTCAACGGATATTCTTTTTTATACACTACTATACTTATGAAATTAAAAATTAACTTTGAAAAATTTAAAAGGCAGTTTTATTAATTGATTTATCAATAAGAATAACAAAGGTGTTATATGTTAGTAAAAATAAACAAATAATCCTATACTTCTAAAACACACACAAAGGAAAGGGTAAGGGTGATACTGTCATCTCTAAAAATTTTGTAAATCTCCTTAAGGTATCATTTACCTAAAGGTAGGTGAATTCCATGATTGTTTCTTCATACAATCTGATGCCATCTGTAGCTCTATGTGAAGCATATGAAGAAAATAGCTTTCTACATGTAGTTTCTAAACAAAGTATTGTTTCATAGTTATTTTCAGAAAACTACAGTTATTCTTTTAATACTACTAAACTACACATGTTTTCACAAAGCTGGCAGCAGTGTGAGACTTAATATTTTTCAGTTGAAATCTTTGTACTCTTGTACAGAAATGAATTGTGCTGTCTTATATTTTGAGAACTTGCTCTTAAGCTTGTATGTGGTGAGTTTATGATGTCATACATTAGCCTTTGAACAATATTGGTTCACTGAGCTATCTAGCTGTGGTGGTTTTAATAAGAATGGCCCCTGTAGGCTCATAGATTTGAATGCTTAGTCATCAGAGAGTGGCACAATTTGAGAATTAGGTGGTGTGGCCTTGTTGGAAGAAATCTCTCTCTCTCTCTCTCTCTCTCTCTCTCTCTCTCTCTCTTCTTGGGGATAAGGCTGTAGCTTAAAGCTACTGTTCCAGTTCCATGCTTGCTACCATGCTCCCTACCATTAATAATGAACCAATCCTCTGAAGCTGTAAGCAAGCCCCAGGTAACTGGTTTCTTCTGTGAGAGCTGCGTTGGATGTGGTGTCTCTTTAGAGCAACAGAATAGTGACTAAGACACTAGCTTAAGAAACACCAAATGCATGTGTTGTCAATGTGCTTTACAGATCATATCAGAAAGGTCTTTAGATATTGGGAAATTGTTGAGTGTGTGAGGGCAGCTAGGTCTCTTCAAAATTTTAAAATTTTTCTGAAACCTCAACTTTTGTATGGATGATAAATATTGTTAATTGTTGTTTTCAAAGCCACAAACTCATGTTGATAAGTGTAATTCTTTCAATTCTTTAGGTCAAAACCAGTTGCTCTTTGAAGAAAAAAAAATGTGACTTGGTGGGAGAATACAGAGACTAATGGCTAATTAAAGTGCTAAGAATCAGTGTGTATTGAGTGGTGGACCCTCTGCAGGACAGTTATTACCTCCTCTGAGGTCCAGATGACACTGAGAAACAGGGAGAAGAAAGATGTAAGAGAAGGAAGGTCCAGAGGAGGACTATGAGTTGTCTTCTGGCAGGATACAACCATTTCACTACTGAATCCATAGAAACTCTCTGCCTGCATTGGACCAGCACAAGACTGAGCTAGGGCCTTAACTGCCCTTGGTAAAGGACTAGCTTGGCTACTGATGCATGCTGAGGAAAAACATCATTGTCTTCAGTTGTGAGGTTACTGGGGAGCCCACCAGGCTCAGCAGGGTAGCTCTACACCATAGTCGCCAATGGTTAAACTCAGCTGGGTATAAAACAAAACAAAAGACAGGACTGTGGAAAAAGGGCTTTCCTTAGGGAGGAGTGGCACAGAGAGTGGTGGGAAGAGATAAGAGGGTAAGAGGCGACAGTAATCAGAATATATTTGGGAAATTGTTAAAGTACAAATTTAATGATTAAGAAATGATGTTTCCAAAGAGTGCAAACACACACACACACACACACACACACACACACACACACACACTGCTTTTTTTCCTGAGATGACACCAGCTCACACGCACAGCAGAAGTGTTTAATGACTCCATGCCATGTCGTCACAAAAAATGTTAAAACATGTGTGCTGGAGGTTGAACATTACTAGACTTCATTTGTGTTAATTTATAAAAGAACATTTTTTGCAAGAAACTCATACTAAGAAGTTCAAAGTCATAGTGATGAAGACCGTAATAGTAATAGTTGACCATAAAAGTCAACTACTATTGTTTATTATAAGATTACACGTCCCTGCTGTACCTGTAGTACTGACACCCTATCACTCCCTTAGCATTATATCTTTATTATGAGCGCATGGATGCCATGACACTTGATGCTGCCATTGTCTTTAAGCATGATGTGTTATTTGTTTTTTTGTATTATCAGTACTATCAATATAGTGTAAAGGGAAAATAATGCTCTTATATGGGCTGCTTGGCAGGAATCTGACACTGGCCAAGAACACGGAAATGGACTTCAGGCAGGAATCTGACATTAGGCTAGAACAAAGAAGTAATTTCAGGCAGGAATCTAAATTTAGGCTAGAACAAGAAGTAGGCTTCAGGCATGAAAATGACTTTGGGCTAGGACAGGGAAGTAGGCTCCGATAATTTGATCATCCTGATAAGCCTTTAGAAACAATGATCATGGAGTGTTCACGGGACTTTGTTTATTGCCTTGCTTGATCTTTGACTATTTGTGTTTATTGTCTTGTTGTTCCTTAACTATTTGCATCTATTGTATTGCTAGTTCAAACCCAGAACTGACTTTAATACTTGCATGTAATTAAAATGGTATAAAAGCAGATTGGAGGAAAAAAGATGATTTTGAAAATAAATGTTAACTACTTAAGTAATAAAAAAACAAAAGAAAATTGTTTGACCTTGTGGACAAATTCTCAGATTCCAGATTCCCAGAGATTTGTGGACAGTTGGAGAACTCCTGCCCTTGAGAAATTTTTGCATGAATGTAAACGCAGACTGGTACACTGAAGATCAGTGTGGTGTTTTATATATATATTTATATAAAAAGGGAAGATGCCCTGTGACAGAATAAACATATGTGTATGAACACACAGCATTCACACACACATATGCACATAGCATATAATTTCAGAAACACAGGGATGTAGAGATTGGGAGAAAATGGATCAGCTGGGGAGGGAAGGACTAGATAAAAGAATCTAGTATTGAAATTGTACAGTACAATGAAAATGGCATAAAATGCAAAGCTCACCCAGAGAGCTCTGTGTTGTCAGACATGTGGAAAGAAGGCTGCAGGTAAATCGGGTGCTGATCTTTCTTGGTAAACAAGTAGAACAATTTAGACCAGCAGAGAAGCAACTCATAAAATTTAATTTAAATGATAGTGAGAGCTAGCCTTTCAGAGATTAGGAATGCATTTTATTAGCCCAGCCTAGACACAGAGGTGCCTAGTCTACAAGAACTGTTAGGGATGCCAGTGTTTCCATGGAAATGTGAACAAAGAATAAGAGAAAAATAAAGTACCACAAGTAAAATCTTCAGAACCAAGAAGACCTGGGATTCTAGGAACAGAACAATTTAAATGGAATGGTTGGACCATATATTACTTTAAAATGTTATTTATGTGCCATTGTAGCATAGAACTATTCCGAGATGTAAATTGACCGTAGAATTGTTCATAAGTTGTTTCAAGACATAAACTCCAGTTTCAACTTTTTAATGTCCCTTCTTACGTCCTATTCTACAATAACCCTAAGAGATATTGCTAGAAAATATTTGACCTACATGAACTTAACTTAATAGGTTTCTCTGCCAACGAAATGAACCTGTTGAAGCCAAATCAGAAGTCTAAAGGCAGGTTTACTTGCAAGGCAGCTCTTGGGCGACTTCACTGGTCTCACAGGTGGAGGTCAGGGAAGTCATGTTTTAGCCTGGACTAAAACAAGGAGGTTTTATGATTTGGGCATGGGATGGACGACGTTTTGAGCTAGGAGCTTGGGTTATGCCTGTAGAAGGTAAAAACAAACAAACAAACAAATAACAGCAACAACACCCCCCCCCCCAGCCCCTGGGCAGGCACTCATGGGTGGATAACTGGAAACTCAGAGATGGGGAGAGATGACGTGTTAAGCACCATATTTTCTCCTTGAGGGTGGGGCTGGGGAAAGAAGAGCAAACGGGGTTTCTTAGCTTGTGCAGGGTTTTTAGTAGGCGTTCCAAACAAACAGCCTACATTTGTATTCAATAATCTAGTTTTTTGGATAATCTAAGAAAGCAATGCCAGTCACAGAATGTTGTCTGAATATAGCTTGTTTTCTTCTGATGCATACACTAGATACATGGATGATGCCTGCCTGCTCACAGACTCGTATGATACAGCACAGACCCGTAAAGAGGTGCGGGTGTATGAAGCTTTGCTCGGTGTGGTTTCTTCCCACACAGAGCTCTGTGTGGATCTGAGTTCATCCAACCTACCAGACTGTAGTTTGATGACCTACAAGCAATCTGTAGACTATTCAGGTAGGCTGGACTGATCGGACAGTTTAATTTCTCTCTTTTGTCACTGATTTGGACTGAAAGGAGCGGGTGGTCACAAATGAACTGAGTGGAAAATTCAGAGATGCCTTAAGTAAGGTCCTTGTGACACAGGACCAAGTCAGAGACCGGGGGAGGGGGTGGGGCGGGGTGGGTAGGGGTAGGGGATGCGAACTGTTGTGAGGTGAGAAGAATAGATTAAATGTGTCCAAGAAACAAAGACATGAAATAAAGCACTGTGTCCGTTGCAAGCAAATACAGAAAATAGCCTGTCTTCAAAGCTATCTACATTCTTGATGCCTTAGCTATATCCGGATCCAGCATCCTCACTGAGTGGGTGGGTTTCTAGCCATAATGCTGCTTAAGTTTGACAGTATACTCTGACTATTGGTTACATTTGTGACTTTCAAATGCAGGTACTGGCAGCAGAATATTATTTATATCCATTCATTATTTATGGAGCATATTTGCCAATGACTTTTTACTTAAAATAGCCAAAATCTAGGAAAAGCAACTTTCAAAATAGAAATACAGAGTCAAGTGATGATCAGGGGAGGTGCAGACCTTACTTTAAAAAGAGACGCTAAGAAGGAAGTTACTGTTTATCTAGTTTCTGGGAAAGTAACTAAATCCTGGCTTTGTTTGTTCAGCTGAGTGTCTAGAACTGACTTCACTACTGTAGTGCCACCAACGATTGTCTTCCTAGAAGACTCCTCCAGACACAGTCTGGAGCCTTTGAGGGAATTTAGCCTGGAAGGAACTCTCTTTTCTTCACACATCATGTGAATATCTCATGTTAGAATGGTCACAGATACACTACTGGCCACAGTGCTTTGCCTAGAAAGTCTAAAGTAAATTTGAACCTGCATACATTCAGAAAAGAGGATCACTATATGCAATTTTGTTATTAGCAAGTAATCCTTGTAGATTTTCTTCATCGATTGTACAATGCTACTGATGTGTGCAATGTGTTGATTCAATCCTTCAACAATGTATGTGATAGATGGTTTGGTCATCTTATTTTTAGGTGAGGGAAAGGGCTTGCGGTTGCCTAAGTCACAGTGCTACAGAGGTCGAAGGGGAACTTGTGTCCAGGCAACCTGGCTCTAGAATCTGTTATCACAACTAATACATGGTGCTTTATTGACATATTTATATGATCCGCCAGTGCATTATTAAAAATCTAGATAGTTCATTCTTTGTTCTCCCACATACATGGTTATTAGTGGTTTTAGATGTCATTGCTGGGGGCTATCCATTGCATTGGTTTTTATTATAGAACCCAAATTCTTAATTAAATATAAGAAACAATAAGGGAAAATTGTTAATAGCTTTTTTTGACAAATTTCTACCAATCTACTTCTGGCGCTGTTTGTACTAATTGCATTTCATCCTGGATATTAATATTATCATCTGGTTTCAGAGACTATGTCTAGTAATTTTTGAGTGTGCTAAATTCATAGTTTAAAAAATATGAATTTTGTGTTGCTGAATGAGTGGCTTTCATTGGCATATTTTAAATGGAATACAGTCTCTGTTCTGGTCAGGGAAATCAGTTATTCAGTTTGACCGTGTGGAACTGATCAGGGTTATAATAGAGGAAATCCATAGTAACATGTGTCTCAGGGGTGCCTTGTCCCACCACCGAGGCCAAGGGGGCTCTCTGGGATGCACACAGTATGCAGAGTTCACACAGGCTCAGCAGTCACCAGAGCGGATTGCTTTGTGCCACTTTAATGTTACCTACTTGTATCTTTGTTGTGCTGAAGTACCTGGAGGAATTTAAGGGAGGAAGAATTTACTTTGTTACAGAATTGTGGAAGACTCGAGGCATCTTGGTCCAGGGGCGTGGCTGAACAGTTCCTGCTGGGGCCTCTTAGCAAACCAAGAGAAGAAATCCTGCTCGGACACTAGGTTTTTTTTCTTTCTTCTTTCTTTCTTTCTTTTATTTGGAGTCCTAAGTCCAAGGGATGGTGCCACTCACATTCAGGATAGGATTCTCTCCCTGAGTTAGTCATCCCTGCAAATGCTCTGACAGATATAACCAGAGAAGTGTCTGACAATCTTCTAGGGATCCGAAGTCCAGACAATTGATGTGAACAGTAGCCAACATACCTAGCTGTGGCTTTTCATCCTGTCACATGGTGCTTACTTTTCATCAACAACAATGTATGATCCTTGCTTGAATTTTGCAATTTTGTGTCTTCCAGTACCATACAGCGCAGGTTCTAGCTGCAGCCCTTTAGCTCAGGGATGTCATGGTCATGATATTCTGCTTGTTTTCTCCTCACCTCTTTGAAATTCCTCAAAGAAGAAATCTAGGTAACTCTTGATTTACCTCCTTTTTTTTTCAAGATCACAGGTGAGTGCAGACTCTTTGTTTAGTACTCAGACAGCACTTTCAAATATTTACCTAGAGTTATATATGAATATATATATATATATATATATATATATATATATATATAACACACACACATATATACATATATACATATTTTTTTTCAGTTTGCTAAGAGCTCACAGCAGGTACTGTACAACTACACTCTCTGGACCATGATATATCAACATATATATGTTCTGTATATATATATATTATATATATATATATATAATATATAATATATAAATATACAATATATAATATATAATATACAATATAAATATACAATATACAATATACAATATATAATATATAATATACAATATAAATATTATATATAAAATTAATATTATAATTATAAATATATAATAAAACAATATATAATATACAAAATATAATATATAATATATATAATATACAATAACAATATATAATATACAATATTGATATACAAATACATATAATATATATACAATATACAATATATAATATATAATATTAATATATCAATATACAATATAAATATACAAATATTAATAATAATATATAATATATAATATATAATATAAATATACATATATAATATATAATATATATATAATATATAATAAAATATAATATACAATATTAATATATATCAACAATCATTTTAGAAAGAAATATATTAATAAAAGTGAGTTACTTAATATGAATTTGTATTCATGGATACAAGATAAGCAAACAACAATAAAGTGTGTTACACTTTAAAAACTTTTAACAGATAGCAATATTTGAACTAAAAGTAAACTCTTCTAGAAGTAGGAAACCCTGGGAGTCTGAAGCTGCCAGGGGTTAATTTACTCTGCCTTGAGCTTTAAATCATTCTGGTTTTGAGCAAAGCTACCCAAATTCTTTTACAGACCAGCAGTCTTGGCATTCCTGCCCATGGGAATCTGATGATAGCTAGATTAACAGTGTGAGAAAATTTCTCTTCTACGGGCATTCTACTGGGAGAGACAGAGGTTGGTTGGCTGGCCCTGTTTTGTTTTTCACATAGTGAGAACCTCCAGGACTTTGTTTATTGACTTGGATTTTATTTTAATGCTCTTTGCCAGTGGGTGCAGCTTGGGGAAAGGGTTGGGAAGGAGTGGAGCAACCACACTTTAAAAATACAGGAGGAAAAAATGATGGAACCTATTAAAGAATTCCAAACTCGCTATAAACAGTCCCTTTGTCCAACTCCCTAACTGTATTTCTCTCAAAAAAAAAAAAAAAGATTTCAATGGCAAATGTCTCTTTTGTCAATCTTCCTCCTGGCTTGGGATGGGTGACAAGTCTTCTTTTGCAATCTTTTCCTATAATCTAGACGTTTAAAGGAGTCAGAGCCGTTTTCCACCCTTGCCGCGGGATGATGGGGATGATGGGGAGTGTCACTCTGTGCAGATTCTTCTGGAAACTTCCAAGTTTGGCAAGGTTTTGTGTTTAGCCTGATAACGCAGGTTCCCAGTGTCCCTAGTAGCCAGTGTCATAATTTGGGATATCTCTGATGTCTGGCAGAAAAGTTTGGGTGCTAAGATTTTTGCCTGCCAAAGCACACAACCACCATTTTTAACCACGCTCCCTTCACGTACTCATGCTTGTTTCTCATATACAGTTGAAAATGATGTCCTAAGGTCTTCCATGGTGCAGATAACTGTTATCACTAGGCAGTGGATATCACTTTTCCACTTCATCTGTTTAGTTTATGTGTATTTCTACTATTGCTGTGTAAATGACTTAAACAATTGGTTGAATCAGCAAGCTTTAAAGAATAACACCCAGATATAATCCCAGCACTTGGAAAAGCACGTGGGTTGGAATGTCGGTAGGATTTCAACATTTCCTAAGTGGTTGTCTTTCTTTCCAGTGTCCAGCACTTCTTTAGTATTTCTCTAAGGCAGAGACACCCAGGGTGCTGAAAAATCACACATGCAGCGCTCCCTCTTACTGCCTTGAGAGCAATGGAAAGGGAGAGACTCACAGGGACATGCAGTTTTGTGCTCACAAGGCAGGATGCTACTTCCTTGCATAAATTACCCATAAAAGGAGACCAGAGAATTCATGACATTGCTCCTGACAACATGGAAATTCTTTTTAATGGGGGTGTGACCTAAAACCAACCTTTGATACCTGATCATGATGATGGGCTGTTTATTTATTTCTTCTCCTTCGTCTTCAGCAAGAGAGATGATTAATGTACCTACCTTTCCCACAGTGGCCTCTGTGTCCAAGGTGCCGTCCTTGAAGGACATTCAATGTTTTAAAATGCTGATCCATCTAATTTTCTCTTCCAGGCTGTCTAGGGGAAGACACCAACAGTAACCCCTGAGGACTGCCCTCCAACCTGTGCTTGAGAGGACGGATCAAAACAAGAACTCAGGGGATAGTTGCTGGGACCATCTAAAGAAGGTTTCTGGTGCTAAGGCTGAAACCAAGTCACATAATAATACCTTCATATCTGATGTGTGGAGGCCTCGCTCCAAGACAAAATAAAATACGTCAAACAATAGTTCAGGTTCTTGCAGCGATGTGTTGAAAAATGCTAATATTGATAAACATATATGGCCTAAAACTTGCTATTTTAGACATTCTTAAGTATAAGTTCAGTGGATTTATGAGAATCACATTGTTACACAGACTAAGAAGCTTCATCCTATACAGCTGGAGTTCTGTGCCTGTGGAACAATTGCTCTTCATTTGGACCCCACTCTGGTCTTGACACCCTCCCAGTCTGTTTCCATTTCGGTGAACCTGACTGGTTGGAACAGGTTATGTAGCATCCCTTGTCTTCTTGTCACCTGCTTGTCTCTCCATTATTCCTGGGGCTCATCCCTACTGCAGCACATGCAGAAGTTTTTGTTTTGAGGATGCCTCATAGCTGCTGTGTTGTGTGGAGCACTGTTTGCTTCCTCTGAGGAGGACTGAGAATACTTCTACCTTGCGACTAGACATAGTGCTCCTGTAAACGCAGCTGGATTAAATATCTACTCCAATTCTTACTTCCAGTTCCTATGGAGACATGTTCATAAATAGAATAGATAGGTACTAGGAAGTCACACTTTGAATGTTCAAAGAACCACCATAAGGGTTTCTTTTTTTGGGAGTGGGGGAGGGAAATAACATTTTCTTTATTGGATATTTTATTTATTTACATTTCGAAAGTTATCCCCTTTCCTGGTTTCCCCTATGCAAACCCCCATCCCCCCCTCCCCCTGCCTCTATGAGGGTGTTCCCCCACCCACCCATCCATCCACTCCCCCCTCACTGCCTAGAATTTCCTTACACTGGGGCATTGGGCCTTCAGAAGACCAAGGGCCTCTCCCCCCATTGATGCCAGATAAGGCCATCCTCTGCTACATATGTGGCTGGAGCCATGGGTCCCTCCATGTGTCTGTCCTCTTTGGTTGGTGATTTAGTCCCTGGAAGCTCTGGGGGATCTGGTTGGTTTATATTGTTGTTCTTCCTATGGGGTTGCAAATCCCTTCAGCTCCTTTAGTCCTTCCCCTAACTCCTCCACTGGGGACCCTGTGCTCAGTCCAGTGGTTGACTGTGAGCATCTGCCTCTGTATTTGTCAGGCTCTGGCACAGCCTCTCAGTAGACAGCTGTATCAGGCTCCTGTCAGCAAGCACTTCTTGGCATCCACAATAGTGTCTGCATATAGGATGGATCCCTAGGTGGGGCAGTCTCTGGATGACCTTTCTTTTAGTCTTTGCTCCACACTTTGTCCCTGAATTTCCTTTAGACAGGAGCAATTCTGGGTTAAAATTTGGAGAAGAGTGGGTGGCCCCATCCCTCAGCTGGGAGCCTTGCCTAATCTCTGAGTATGGTCTTTACAGGTTTACCCTTTGTTGGGTATTTCAGCTAATGTCATCCCCCATTGGGTCCTAGGAGCCTCTTGCTTTCCTGGCATCTGGGATTTTCTGGTGACTACCCCCAGTTCCCCATCCCCCATTGCTACACATATACCTCTATTCAATTTCCTGACCCTCTGTCTATCATCCTGTCTCCTCCCATACCTGATCCTGCCTCTCTTTCCACCCCCAACTCCTCTCTTCCTCCCTAGTCCCTCCTACCCCCTACCTCCTGTGAGTATTTTCCCCCTTCCAAGAAGGACTGAAGCATTCACACTTTGGTCTTCATTATTCTTGAGCTTCATGTGGTCTGTGAATTGTATTGTGAGCACTTTTCCTAATATCCACTTATCAGTGAGTACAAACCATGTGTGTTCTTTTGTTGATGGATTATCTCACTCAGGATGATATTTTCTAGTTCCATCCATTTGCTTGAAAATTTCACGAAGTCATTGTTTTAAAACTGAGTAGTACTCCATTGTGTAAATGTACCACATTTTCTGTATCCATTCCTCTGTTGAGAGACATCTGGGTTGTTTCCAGCTTCTAGTTATTATAAATAAGGTTACTATGAACATAGTGGAGTGTGTGTCCTTGTTATAGCATCTTTTTTGGTATATGCCCCAGAGTAGTATAGCTGGGTCCTCAGGTAGTACTATGTCCAATTTTCTGAGGAACTGCCAGACTGATCTCCAGAGTGGTTGTAATCCAATGGAGGAGTGTTCCTCTTTCTCCACATCCTCGCCAGCATCTGCTATCACCTGAGTTTTTGATCTTGGTCATTCTGACTGGTGTGAGGTAGAATCTCAGGGTTGTTTTGATTTGAATTTCCCTGATGACTAAGGATGTTGAACATTTCTTTAGGTGCTTTTCGGCCATTTGAGATTCCTCATTTGAGAATTCTTTGTTTAGCTCCGTACCCCACTTTTTTAATAGGGTTATTTGGTTGTCTGGAGTCTAACTTCCTTAGTTCTTTGGATATTAGCACCCTATCAGATATAGAATTGGTAAAGATCTTTTCCCAATCTGTTGGTTGCCATTTTGTCCTATTGACAATGTCATTTGCCTTACAAAAGCTTTTCAATTTTATGAGGTCCCATTTGTCTATTGTTGATCTTAGAGCATAAGCTATTGGTTCAGGAAAATTTCCCCTGTGCCCATGTGTTTGAGGCTCTTCCCTATTTTCCCTTCTATTAGTTTCAGTGTATCTGGTTTTATATGAAGGTCCTTGATCCACTTGGACTTGAGCTTTGTACAAGGAGATAAGAATACATCAATTTGCATTCTTCTGAATGCTTACTGCCAGTTGAACCAGCACCATTTGTTGAAAATGCTGTCTTTTTTTCACTGGATAGTTTTAGCTCAAGTGACCATAGGTATGTGGGTTCATTTCTGGGTCTTCAACTCTGTTCCTTTGATCTTCCTGCCTGTCTCTGTACCAATACCATGCAGTTTTTATTATTATTTCTCTGTAATACAGCTTAAGGTCAGGGATGGTGATTCCCCCAGAAGTTCTTTTATTGTTGAGAATAATTTTCAGTATCCTGGGTTTTAGGTTATTCCAAATGAATTTGCAAATTGCTCTTTCTAACTCTATGAAGAATTGATTTGGAATTTTGATAGGGATTGCATTGAATCTGTAGATTGCTTTCGGCAAAATGGCCATTTTTACTATATTAATCCTGCCAATCCATGAGCATGGGAGATCTTTCCATCTTCTGAGTACTTCTTCAATTTCGTTCTTCAGGGACTTGAAGTTCTTCTTGTCATACAGATCTTTCACTTGCTTAGTTAGAGTCCCACCAAGGTATTTTATATTATTTGTGACTATTGTGAAGGGTGTTATTTCCCTAATTTCTTTCTCAGCCTGTTTATCCTTTGAATAGAGAAAGGCTATTGAGTTAATTTTATATACAGTCACTTTGCTGAAGTTGTTTATCAGGTTTAGGAATTCTCTGGTGGAAGTTTTGGGGTCACTTAAATATACTATCAAATCATCTGCAAATAGTAATATTTTGGCTTCTTCCTTTCCAATTTGTAACCCTTTACCCCCTTTTGTTGTCTAATTGCTCTGGCTAGGACTTAGAGTACTATATTAAATAGATAGGGAGAGAGTGGACAGGTTCCTCCCTCCCTCGGTCTCCCATAATCATTTTGTTCCTCCTTCTAAGTGGGATAGAAACATCCTCACTTGGGCCTTCCTTCCTGCTAAACTTCTTATGGTCTGTGGGTTGTATCATGAGTATTCTGTACTTTTTGGCTAATATCCACTTATCAATAATTACATACCATGCATGTCCTTTTGGGTCTGGATAACCTCACTAGGAATGATATTTCTAGTTCCATACATTTGTCTGAAAAATTCATGATGTCCTCATTGTTAATAGCCGAATAGTACTCCATTGTGTAAATGAATCACATTTTCTGTATCCATTCTTCGGTTGAAGGACATCTGGGTTGTTTCCAGGTTTTGTTATTACAAATAAGGCTGTTATATATATTTTAAAAATATATTACTGCTAAACTACAAGTAGTTTTAAGATGTTTCTTGGAGTGTTGGGCTATTTTTAAAAACTGCACCCCTGTGCTCCAGAACTGTGAATGTTGCATACTTTCATTCCCATTGGCTGCAGGCCAGAAAGCCACACATGTAAAGCCATACGCCACTACTAGGAGGCGGGTGATCTTACGAATGGGGCCACTGGGGCGTGTGTCATGTGCTGGAGACAAGGATTCAGTCCCATAGGCCAGTCACTCCATGCTGTGGCCCAGAGGCTGCATCTGAACGCCACAGGAGCTGCTTGAGGAGCAACTGCAGAGAAAGAGTTAGAAACTGGTGGTGGAGAACTTGTGTTCAGAATGTTTAAGTATTTCTAAGTTCACTGAAGTTTGAAAGCTGCTACAGGTTCTTCCTCCACTCTAGTCTATAATACGGGGTGTTTACACTTTCTCTGTTTTTCTCTGTCTTTGTCTCTGTCTCTCTCTGTCTCTGTCTCTCTCTGTGTCTGTGTCTGTCTGTTTCTCTGTGTCTCTCTGTGTCTCTCCATCTCTCCATCTCTTTCTGTCTCTCTCTCTCCCTCTTTCTTGTGAGATCCCTGGCTTGTGAGAGATTGTCATTCTGTTTGGGTGTAACCCCATCGAATCTAAATCTTACAAAACATCTCTGGGTGAATACATTGTGTCATGACGGCTGTTTAAGTTCTGTTTTCCCCTCGTTCCAGAGTCCCAAGCCCAAACTGCAGAACCCCCATCAAGCCATAGTAGCTTCCTGAGAACAGAGTGGTGATAGGCCTGGCAGACACTCAAGTTTGCCTCAAGCTCTATTAAACAGAGGACAGTCTTCTAGTGAGCCAGATCCCAGTGCATGGGTCGATGGCTCCATAGCTTGGGTAGGATCTAGGCTCAGGATCCCCCTCATTTGCTGACCTTTTGCTTCACCCCAATCTGAGTTCTCCATACTCTTAGCATTTGGATTGTGGGATCCCGCTAAGCCCCGAGGAAGAGAGTGGTAACTGAGCAGTCACGTGTTCACTTAACTGCTAACAGCTGAAGCTCTCTATCTTTGACTCAATCTCCTAAGACATAGTGTGAGCTGAGGGAAGGACAAAGACGTCGAGGAGCCCCTAGAGGCATGGCCAACACCACTGCAGCACAGCAATATTCAGCCTCCAAAACCCACCACAGTCAACAGAAGTGATGCTACTCTAACAAACAATTGACTCTCCTGTCTCGGGATCCCACCACCATACTGCTGAGTTCACAGGGAATGAGAATCTGTAACCAAGTTTCCAAGTCAATTTCTAGGAAGCTGAGCTGACCTCAGCATTGCCCGATCTGGGTTCAATTCATTCAGTCAATACAGTTGACCATGCAGTTATTGTACTTGGGAAAACTGTTATCTTCCCGTGTAAGTATTATGTACTCACTATGCAAAGGTCTGGGTGCATGCTTGTGATTAAGGCAGGTGTAGCATCTGCTAATGTGTGTGGAAGTCTCTAGATTAATAAGGAAGCTATTAGCAACTGTCAATGAGTCTGGAGACAACAATGAAGAGGAGATGAGAAAAAGTATAAGTGTAGTGTCTTCTTTGTACATAGACTCATGGAGAAGACACTCCATCCAAGACCTAGACGATGGAACAAGAGCATTCTAAGGGCAGAGATGTGGCTGGCTTCAATTGCTCTCCTAGACAAAGCCTCAAAGCTAAGAAACCAGGAGGAAGTGGCTGGAGACCTGAGTGACCAGACAGGCAGCAGTGAGGACACAGGACCTGTGAGGTTAGTGGGAGGAGTGCAAGCTGTGCAGGAGAGAGAGGCACAGGGCTGGAAGCAGGAAGTGCATGGGAAGCTCACTGCCCACCCAGTCTCGCCCCACCCCATCCCAGCCTCGCCCCCAGTCTGTCTTGTAGGAACCATAGTGCTGGGCTTTTCAAAATCAATTTGTTTATTCTTGAGATATCTCCTTGACTATGCTTTCAAAGACTAAGGACTGTGCCATGTCATAAGTGTGGTCCCCTGAAGGGTCCATTGTGATCAAAAGCTTGGCTTAAGAGTGACACTGTTGGGATTTACAGTGCAAATATCAGGAGGTACAGCCAGGATGCCCTGGATGACTAGGGAATGGCTAAAGGGAACAGTGGGTTCCCCTCTCTCCTTCCCCTTCTGGGACTGACACATGACTTTCTTATGTGTGCTCCCCTCAGTAGAGGTCGCTCAGTCCTGAACTTGAGTACCTAATATCATAGATTAAGAACCTTTCTCTTTATAAAGTTGGTACACTCAGAAACCTCATTATAGTTATCTAAGGTTGACTAATACAGACTGTGTTTCAGAATTTATTTTAACACCTAACAGCTAAATCACTGTTTGTGCACAACGTTGTCTTCCATGGAAAGTTATCTTGAGAACTACTCTGCTCCTCTCTCTCTCTCCTCTCTCTCTCTCTCTCTCTCTCTCTCTCTCTCACTTTGGTCGGTGCTCTACAGGGAGGGTTGTGCAGAGAGGATTAACTCAGGGGCTTCGCACAAGGACTACACAGGAAACAGTATTGTATCTGGTATTTCCTTTCACTTTACCACATAATCTCACCTGAATAGAGTTAGAAGCATTTTTCTATGAATTATTTATTTGGGCACATGCCCTGTAAAACATGTAATGTTTCTAACTCTTTGGGATTGCGGGGGTTTCTGCAACATAGATTCAGAATACAGTCTCCATGGTTGTGATTTACCATTCACCTGCTCAGCTTATTTGCAGCTCATGTAGGTAAGGAGGCCAAACTGCATTCTGGGAATTCACGGTGTGGGTATATATTTTATACTATCACAGCAGAATTGTTTTGAATACAGTTCAGCCGCAGGATTATAGCTCTCCCAGAGGAATACTTCAGCAATAATTCTGCCATCCTCTAGCTGAGCGCACAGTCCCTCAGGAACATGCGCAGTACCTTCCAAGAACGACTCTGAGGTGATCTGTCCGTTCTTTCACCATGAGCTTCTCCCAGGATGGTAACAAGACCTGGAGCCAGATGCCAGGAGAACTTTTATGTTCTAGGAAGGCTCCCCTAACAATCCATTGCTCTGTGCAACACAGACTTATTCCTCGGAGTCGGCAGTCTGGGAGGCACGGCTGTTCAGAACTGTCTCTGAGTGTCCAGTGGTGAGGTTGTTTCACCTTGCAAATGCTAATAATAATCTAGAGACTTCTGAGAGGAGCAGCGCCGCTGTGCAGGTGAAGGGCTGGGCTTGTCCTCAGGTCTCTGGCACTGCGATCCTTGGGCCAGTTACTTTCTCACAGACAAGACTTGAGACTACACCCATAGTGAATAAACCCAGTGAATTTAGTTCTCAAGAAAATGTATTCTTGTAAGTTAGCCTCACAGGATGGTGCACGGAAACCCAGTCATTTCAAAATTCGAAATTAGAAAGTGTGGACTTTTATCTCCTTATGAATTGATATGTATTCCACAAATATTTATTAAGGGCCAAGGTTGTGCTAGACACCTGAAGTGCATGTGTGGACAAAAGAGACTTGAAGTTTTCGGTATTCTGGGGGTCCCATTGTTATTTGTCATTCCACCCATCTGGAGTCAGAATCAAAGCTGTCCATATGAACCAGTGTCCAGTCTAATCTCTGGTTCTAGTCTGTTGTCTTAACAAATGATCAAATGTTGATGGCCTGCAACAGCAAGAACTTATTTTCTTCAAGTTCTGGAGGTAGAATACAGCCGCCCACCATGTGTTGGATTCCTTAGAAAGCTGTAGGGTTTCTTGCCAGTTACAACTTTTAGTTTACTAGTGTCACATCGCCTATCCCTCCCCACAGAGCTAGTCATTGCAATGAAGACACACTCTGATCAGCATGAACGTTTCTTAACCGAGCAACTTACAAAGACCCTATTTCTAAATAAAGTCACATTTTGAGGTTCGAGGAATTTAAGTATACATTATCAGATATCACCTGTACAAAATAGTAGGATTTTTATGTTTTTACACATACCCAGGGCACTTCAAGCATAATTACTTCCCATCATTCTCTCTTGGTCCCCTCCCCCTGACTGCCCTGCCCCAGATTAGTTCCCCTTTTGACCATCATGGCATCTCTGATGTCTTAGTCAGGGTTTGTATTTCTGCAAAAACCTCATGACCAAGAAGCAACGTGGGGAGGGAAGGATTTATTCAGCTTACACTTCCACATTGCTGTTCATCACCAAAGGAAGTCAGGACTGGAACTCGAGCACGTCGGGAAGCAGGAGCTGATGCAGAGGCCATGGAGGGATGTTACTTACTGGCTTGCTTCCCTGGCTTGCTCAGCTTGCTTTCTTATAGAATCTGAGACTACCAGTCCAGGGATGGCACCACCCACAATGGGCCCTCCCACCCTTGATCACTAATTGAGAAAATGCCTTGCAGTTGGATCTCATGGAGGCATTTCCTTAAGGGAGGCTCCTTTCTCTGTGATAACTCCAGCTTGTGTCAAGTGGACACACAAAACCAGCCAGTACATTGACTTTCTGAGAATGGTTTCTTTCACCCAGTATTATGATCTCAAGTTCCAGCCATTTTGGCAAACAACGTAATTTCACTGTCCTTGATAGTGAATAATGCTCTAAATACTCCAGTTTCGATTTTCAGTGCATCCAGTGATAGATGTCTGGGCTGACTGACTGACTTGGCTGTTGTGAGCAGCAGAGAAATGAAGACATGCATGTAACTGTGCTGTGTGCCGCTTTGACACCTTCTAATACATACCAGGAGGGGCTGAATCACATGGCTGCCCTAAGTCTAGTTTTTCAGGAATGTCTATACTCATTTCCAAAGTGGCAGCACCAGGTCACATTCTCTAGCAAGCTATGATGGTCCCTCTTTGTTACATCCTTATGGGGGGGAGGGGTCTGGTTTGTTTTCTTTCTTTTTTCATTCATTTTCTCTCATTAATTTATTCACTTTACACTCCCATCTCAGCCCCCTCTTTCCTCTCCTCCGAGTCCCACCTCCAACCTCCTTCCCCTTCCCTCCCTTTCTTTTCTTCATTGAAGGGGAAGCCACCACCCCAACCCCTGGGTACATGCAGTCCTGGCACATCAAGTAGCAGCAGGACTAAATGCATCCTCTCCCACTGAGGGTAGACTAGGCAGCCCAGCTACGGAAGGGGATCCAACTGCAGACAACAAAGTCTGAGTCAGAGATAGCCCCAGTTCCAATTGTTAGGGCACCCACAAGAAAACCAAGCTGCACATCTGCTACAAATGTATAGGGGGCCTAGGTCCAGCCTGTTTATGTTGTTTGGTTGGTGGTTCAGTCTCTGAGAGCCCCCATGGGCCCAGGTTAGTTGGCCTTATGTAGGTCTTATGGTGTCCTTGACTACTCTGGTTCACCCAGTCCTTCCAGTGAAGCCATTCTGACTAGGGAGAGATGCAATAGCACATGGTTTTAGTAGTGTTTTCCTGATGGCTAAGGATGCTGAGCTTGGTTCAGCTGTACTTTAAATGACTGCCTTGTCAATCACCTCACCTCGTTGTGGACTGGATGATTTGTTGTTTGGTGTTTAATTTTTTGAATTCTTTACATGTTCTTGATGTTAATCCCTTGTCACATGAATAGTTGGCTGCTCACTCTGGCTGTTGTTTCCTTTGCTCCGCAGAAGTGCTTAAATTGGAGGCGAGCCTATTGAGCACTCTTGCTATATTGGCCTGAGCGATTGGAATCCCACTTAGAACATCGCCTTTGCCTGTGGCTTGAAGTGTTTTCTTTAGCTATTTCAGTTTCAGGCTTACGTTGAGTCTTTCATCTAGTTTGATGGGATTTCTGAGCAGGGTCAGAGATAGGGACCTGAATTTGCTTTTTAACATGTGCTTGCCCAATTTCCCCAGACTGTTTGTTGAAGAGCCTGTTTTTACTCCAACATACATTTTTGACACCTTCCCCCCCCCAATCAAATGGTCATATCTGTGTGGTACATGTCCTTTGTTCAGTCCCATCAGTGCCAACATCCACAAGTCTTGATATGTGCTTCTGCAGCGTCTTTGGGAGTCGGGTACTGTGGTACCTCTAATTGTCACTCCACTTGCCCAGGATTGCTTCCACTATTCAAGATGTTTGTTTGTTTGTGTATTTGTTTTCTAGTACTGTTTCATAGTGCCATGGGAGTTTTGAAGCTTAATAGGGAAAGGAGAGTAAACACATGGTTACCCAAATAATCACAGTTTCAATCAAAGAGCTTTGAAAGAGGCATGAGGTAGCAATAACACTGTATGTATGATGAAGCATTGACCTAAACACAAAAGCCAAAGATGCTTTTCTCAGGACCAGAGTTAGCTGGGACACAAAGCTTGAGTAGAGTTGGTCAAGAGATGTAGGAGTTTGGGGTAGAGCAAGTACCAAGGCATGGAGGTGGGAATCAGTTCATCCTACTGGGAAACATTAAGATCAGTGGTCCTGGATTAGAAGTCAGGAGAAGAGACCAGTGATAGACACTCCCCTTTCTCTCTCAAACAACTTTCAGAATCTAAAGATGCTCTATCTCATTCAATGGACCAATCTTAACAATCTCTAGGGGCAGGCAACAGTGAAAGAAGAGGATGCTGCATAATTTTGGTGCATTCTTTACAAGAGTACTAAGACATTGCACGCCTTGGCCTGTTTCATTTTAAGTCAGAATCTCTTACTAAAACAAGAGTTTAATCCGAGGTGCAAATGACATCAGTGTTTGGTTGTTCCCCCTTTCAAACTCATTTGAAGTCTTGTCATTTTTTCCCCTTTGTTGGATGCTTTAAAAAATGATTTTCTTTTTCTTTTCTTTCTTTCTTTTTTCTTTTTCTTTTTTTTGGAAAACAAGGTCAGGTAGAACAGTGCACAGTCTCGCCAGCCTGGTTTACCCAGTCCAGTGGGCTGACTCTCACTTGTCATTTTGAATCCTTTATTACAACAAAATATTATTTTAAAGCTGCACTAACAGTAATTAGAAGCAATTGAGTTTTATCAACTAACACAAACGGTGGGATTTCAAACTTGGAGTTTTGCTGGTATTTTAATGAAGTGTGTGTTAACAGTCCCAAATCTTCTGTCAGGCGAGCAGCTGAATTGCATATACAGACCTTTGATGGAGCGAGCATGTGTTAACGCTCACGGGCGACAGGCTCCTGCTCTGGCTCCTCACATCCACACTTCACAGATTTGTCTCCCAGGCACACGTTATTTTCTCTTTCTCTTAATGAATACTAGGATGGTCCCCACACTTACTCTTAGAAAGTTTTGGGATTAAAGATGAGTATTCTCATAGCCACCTTTTAGTGTTAGATCTTTAGGTATGAATAAAGGTGACTTAGGTTTTCTTTTTGCCTCATTTCAGCCTAGAATCAAAGAGGATACATTATCCAGAGTACCTAGATTGGTTTTGTGAGAAGCAGGAGATGAAGAAAAGCAAAGAATAAAAGCAAGAGGAGGAAGGACCCTTTTTACTCAACATGGAGACTTTCAGTGGAATGGAGAGCTGCAAAAAGCAAAGTCTTTTTTAAAAGGAGAATCTCCTTGACCATGGAGCAAATATCTCTAAAAAAAGAGCCTCCAATACACTCAAAATAGCTTGCAAAACCAACACCAACAGTGTCCTTATCACCATGCTGGAGCTGAGCTTTTCAAACGATGGAAGGATGTACCTGTTGGAATAAACATTAGCCAAGAGATAACCAGATCATAGATTTGGACTTAGATTAGGGTCCACTCAGCATGCCATTTAAAATAAAATCTAACACCTTCTATCAGCTTTCCACCTCAGTAGCTGACAGAAAATGATATGCACAGTGCATGATGCCATTTGCCCAGTGCAGTTACCCAGGTGCTTGAGGGATTTGTCCTAGAGAGGGCAGCATTCAGGACTTGTTACATCCCAACCTGGAGGTGTGATGGAGTTAATACACACAGGGTCGTCCTTGACCATCAGGGAATGGGAACTGAGGGGTCACACTTTCCTCTTTCATCCCCTGGCCTGACATATTTGAGAATATTTTCAAACCATCTCCAGACAGTCTGATGGAACTGAGACCCTGTGGTAGTGGCTACTATGAAGTATTTCTGTGGCCTTTTCTTCCTTCCTTGTTCATCGACACTAACAGGTCTGCTTCCCGGAATCACATTTTTGACACTTGTCTTAGGTTCTGGTTGCAGAAGAAGCATCAGGACCAAGGCAGCTGGGTTTAGAGAACTGCTCACAAGTCTGGCTCTCAGGATGAACTCAGACTAGAATCCTCGATCAATCAATTACAGTGATGCCCCCAGCGCTGACGTCAGTCAGTGGTGATTAACACAGTCTCTAGTATATTGTAGAATACAACTTCTATGTTGCTTGTGTGCTCAGTGGTATGGGATAGGCTCACCCAGGGCTGTGGCATTTCAGTGCATTATGGTGTATAGGAACAGTGGTAAGCGAATGGCTGGAGAGTGCTTATGATCTTGCTATATCACATATCAACACTGGGCACTGAGTTTGCACTTCATAACTCCTTTAAAGGCTGTGAGAAGAGAAAACACCAGGCATGATAAAAGAAAACAATGGACAAAACAGTCAACAAAGCAATCAGAGGCCTTCTGTGGCAACGTTTAAAGAGCCCCTATGTCCTTCAGCTATTGAGTATCATGTCTAGGCTAAGAGTGAAGGGCAGCTAACCTATGGAGGACACTGAAAACTAAACCTTGACTATTGTGTGATGGAGCCAAGATCCTGATCCTAGAATAGTGGGGTCCTGGTCTCTGCCTTGAGGATCTTGGGTAGTAAAGTCTCAAGCCCTGGATTCCTTTAATCCTTCAGGCACAGGTAGGACACTGAAGGATAGTTGTGGAAATTGGTCCCTTGGTTAGAACAGAGGGTAAGAGGACATAGCAAGATCAAAGGGCTGCAAGGGGATAATGTACACACGTGGGTGTGTTGCCAGCTCCTTGCCCATAAGGCATGCTGGTAAGATAAACATTTTGAAACTGATGTTGTAGAGGTATGGGAGAGGTCAGAGGGTCTACAGAGGAGGGAGTAGTGAACACATACCCCTACATCCCTTCACAGTTTTCTGGCAGCCATGGTCCTTAGCACCATTACTGAGGTAGAGTGGATTCACTGGTTGAGGGTCTCTAACACCAGGGAGACACTCTGTGGTATCCCTGTTTACAGGATGAGTTGACAATAAAAGCCATTATCATGAAGGGTAGGTCTTTGGAACCAGTTTCCAGGGTAACAGAATCCAAGTGATACAATCTTATGCACGGTTGATTATCCTAATGGGTGATAAGGCCAGAGGGACTAGCAACATACCAGACCATAGATCTATGATTATGGAAATAGATCATGTCATATAAATTCAGAGGTTAGAGGATGAGTATAGTGAACTTACTTGCATGTCCCATACCAATGGGTCATTGATACCAAGCCCCTGATATCAGGCAAACCACTCAATGGAAAATCGTAGGCCTTGCATTAGAGCATAGGCATTGGTACCTGAGGAGGCCTGCTTCCAGTTACCTGCTTTTCCCTTGAAGCCACCCCATCACCATTCACAAGCATTTTCTTTTAAAGTAGAAATTATGAAGGGAGGTGCTTTTCTTGGGCCGTCATAGTTGGATCAAATGCAAGATACTACTGGTGACCCCTCCAGAAGGACCAGAAGATCTAGGAGCATTTGTGTCATCTCAGGGGCTTATTAAAACTGCAGAATTCACATTTCAATAAGGTCTTCTAGATTATCCAAGCCAGAAAGCATTGCCTTAGAGGGTGTAGCTCGGTGAATGGAGGAGAGAGAGAGTTGTTCAGCTGATTCAGTGTGAGGTGTGAGGTGACATCGGGACAGACTACGAGGGTTTGGACGGAGGAGTTACAATGACCCAGCAAGTGGAAACGGGGAATTTTGACCAGTGCAAGTGCTTAAGATACACTCAGCAAAGCTAAAGAACTCTTGATCTGGGGTAGAGGGATGGCTCAGCGGGGGATGATGGCTCAGTGGTTAAGAGTGCTGGCTGCACAGTCGTTCAGATCCAGTATCACAAGAAAGATCGTGTAACTCCTGATACCTTTTCATGGCCTCCCAATGAACTTCCTCCCCACTCATGTGCACTTGCACACGCATGTGTACACACGCACACAGACATACACATATACATACAGAGATAAAATATTATTTTCTTAAAGCCTTCAAATTTAGGGAGAGATGTGATACCATATTATCAAATAAGCAAAGTTTTTCCAAAACACAAGTTGGTGTAGGAAAAAAAAAACCCTTAGCATCAATTGTTATCAAATACAGGGAATATTCCACAGTGTGTATTTAACTGTGCTCAGGTATATTCTTCTTCTGGGGATCTTTACTATGGGAATTATCTGAAATGCGATCAGGGAGGCTAAACCACAAGTTCTCCCCATAGATGACTTAGTGTACTCTGTACAGAGCAAAGCTAGACTGCAGCAGCAATTGCGTCAACTTTTATGCTCTGACGCTCAGATGGTTATGTTCTTCTAAATTTACAGAACTACCAAGTAAGAAGACACACGGCTGAATGCTAGATCTCTTTTGGATGTTGAGACTGCTCTACACAAATATCAAAGTGCTATGCAGCCACTAAGATGTGTTTATAAAGAGCTTTAGGATAGCTAAAGTAGACAATGCCCAGCAATAATCATGCATTATTGTGGGAAGCAAACACAAAACGAAGGCTTATCAGGAAGGCTGGGGTTGTGGCTCCATGGTAGAATATTGGCCTAGTGTGCACACAGCCTTGGGATCAAACTCAGTAACCCTCAGGCCTCTTACACACACATACACACACACACACACACACACACACACACACAAGAAGAGAGAGAGAGAGAGAGAGAGAGAGAGAGAGAGAGGAGAGAGAGAGAGAGAGAGATAAAACAGTGAAATAAAGGAAAAATTATCAGGAAGATATTACAAGAATTAATCCCACATTGCTATTAGAGTTGTTGTATGGTGAGTGGGGAGTGACCATTTTCTGTTCCATGATGATTTTCCAATCTTTTCAGACTTTTTAAAATAAAAAGCTTAAATTACTTTTAGTATTTGTTTTCTTTGGAATTGTGTGAGTCTGTGTGTACTTATGTCTGTGCGCATGTTTATGTGTGTGCTTGTGTCTGTGTGTGTCTATATATCTCTGTATCTGTGTGTCTGTGTGTGTGTGTAGAGTCTAGTCTGTGTCTGTATGTCTGTGCCTGTGCGTGTCTGTGTGTCTGTGCTAGTGAGTGCAGGTGCCCAGAGTAAAAGGAGCACTAGATCCCTTGTAGGTGGAGTCACACACTGCTGTGAGTCACTAGATGTGGATGCTGAGAGTCAAACTTGATCTTCTACAAGAAGCAGTATAAACCCTTAATCGCTGAGCTGTCTCTTCAGGCCTCAGTACAGATCTCACACGCATTCAGGTTTTTTTTTTTTTTTTTGCTTCTAACAGCATAGATACTCATGGTTCCTCTCTTCTTCTTTGCTTCTTTCCTCCCCTCTCCTCCTTTCTTCCTCCCTTAATAGAAGAGGTTATAGAATGCAAACACAACTACATATTTGTGCTGATCAAAATGAAGCTGTTTTTAGGTCAAGGACTTGTTTAAATCTGTCCTAGATCCCATGGCAAATCTTAATGTATCACAGAGCCATCCTGCCACTACCCAGAAAGGAAGCAGAATCAAGTCCTGTGCAGAATTCATCTGCTGAGTGCTCACCCTCCGCAAACACTGACAGTTATTACATTTGGTGGCATGCATCCTCTCGACTTTGAAATTCCCCATGCAGGCTTCTAATCTCACCGCTTCCTCAAAATCGGCACAATTCCTTCCTTCTCCGTCCCCTCTTCCCTCCTCCTTCCTTTCTTCCTCCTCTCCTGTGAGATCCTCTCATGTCAAAAGCTATTTCTTACTGAGTTGTGTTAACTCGGCTGAAATAAAACTTGAGAAAATTGTAAGAAAGACCCTTTTAAAGGAAAAAAAACAAAAACAAAAACAACCACAAACTATATCCAGCTGAAGTGAACATGCCGCTTGCAGCATCCCTGTCATCTCAGTGGATGACTTTTATTTTTTTTTTTAAATCCTGTTCCCAATAAAATTATCATAGCCTTTCATGGAGTGCTTCAGAGGCCGTTAACTTCTCCCTCATTTACACACAGCATCTCTGTCTTTCTGTCTGATTTTGCATCACTTAACCCAGTGGAGTGTTCTCAGACAAAGGCTGCCCAAAAGCTGGGGCCCACACCGCAGCTCTGTGGCATTCATGGCCGCGATTGTTTTTGAAGACCATCTGCCTGTCATTTGTTTGCTGATTGAGTTAGTGCACCTAATAATATATTTTTTATTGGACTGTGCTAGCCAATGAAAAGGAAATTATACACTCAACAGATGGGTCATAAGCCTTTCTACCTCAGTGCATCCTACTCCTCCAGTTGGTTAAAAGCAACCAGGAAAGCAGATCGCAAGGAGAATAATGGCCTGTTACAAATGGTTTCCAAAGTGGCTCCTGGTCGCAGCACCAAATGTGATGGTATCAGATGCTCCCTACTTGTGGGTAGGCTTCCCTCTAAGAACGATCTGAACAAGTGAGAAATATGGAAATGCAGAGGAGACTGGCTAGTGATCACGAGAGTCAGAACACAAGAAAATGTCTCTGTAGAAAGGGACTGACTTCATGTGTCCCGCATGTGGCCCGTGCCCATCCTGAGGTGAAGGAAGCACAGGAAAGGGATCCTGGGACATGTTGGCGCCACAGTGTGGTCTCCCTTCGCTTTTAACCTGTGAATGGAGAAGATAGGGGTGATCCAGTTTATCAAAAACATTCTTAGTTCTTGTGGGTTGAACCTAAGAGAGCCTAGGAGACTAGGCACAGACACTACACATCCGGTTGGAATTAACTATACAACACTTCTGCCCTTGGGATGCTATCTCCCCCAAGATGTTCGTTCCTTTCTGAAATTTGTAACTTCTGTCATTGGAAACTCTCTCTGTCCTTCACACTGTGAAACTTCTCCTGGACTTCGAAGAGCATGAAGGGAACCTCCTTAACTAGGATGTACTGCAGCACATCTGTCCTGGAGGAATTAAGCAGAGGAATCTGCCCCGCAAATTACATTTCCTCTCTTACTGGGAACAAAAACTACAGTAATAGGCTTTAAGGCAACCACAGGGCTGGCTTTGTACCTCTTCATATTGAAGATGCACTTATCATAGAGATGTTGCCATTCTGTTTGAAAAAGTAGATTCTTCCACGAGTGAATAAAAAGAAAGAAGGAAATAAAGATACTGGCAAGTGCATTTGGAACTCAGTGGATCAGTCTGGATATTGTTTATCTCTAGCTCATCCTTCCGTTTTGTTTTTCTTTGGTCTCCTGTCTCATCTTGACTTCATAGTCACAGGTTACTTTGACTTTGGTCCAAGAACATGGATGTGTATGGTCCAGGGTATGGGCTAGAAGTAAAGGCGCAGGTGTTGATGGGGAAAGTCCCAGGCAAGGGGTTAATGGTAACAAGGTCAGGGAGACCCTGTGTGCCGGTGACTCCTACTGTCTATCTCCTTTGACATTTGTTGTTCTAATTGAGGAATATAAATATTTAAATAGTATTCTCTGGATTTGTCCAGCAGGTTAAATTTATAATGTGGCGTTCTAGAGTCTGTCTGATACTAAGTAGTTTCATAGAGTTTGATTCTTCCTTGGAAGTGACTGAAGCTCACCCAGGGTCAGTCTGGGGACTGTGCCTCATTTCCTGGTGGGAAGGAAGAGAGCCTTGGCTCAGTGTAAGATTCTGGGATCCAGTGTAGCCAGATGTTTGCCCAGATGTAGCCTTATGAGATGCAGCTCAACCCCTCACATGAACCTCAGGAGAGTCCCTGGGCTTCTGCAAATCTACTGCAGCCCAGTGATGCCTGAATTCTCATCATGGTAGGCTCTTCTTGCAGGTTTGCTCTTATGCAAAACTATGTATTTCTGGGCATGTTTTTATGCCAACACCTTACACCTAGATGTGATTGAATTTAGGATACATGCCTGAACATCATTCAGGTAACACATAATTTAATGAGAATATTAGAAGCCTCCCAAATGGGAACAAGGAAAAACCATCAGCTGGAAATGGGGAGGTGCTGACGCTGGGCAGGCAAGTGTACTTGCTTGCTGTTTATTATGACTTACCAGGGCCTGTAAACCAAATCCCAAACCTATTGGTAATTCAGCCCAGAGGACCATTTTGTCCGTGATGACTCAAAATTAATAAAGAACGACATTCTTCCTAAGATCTGCTTTGAGGCATGAGGACACTGGCAGCCGACCAGAGGATAGATGTTTACAGAAAGAACAACAAACATGATAGAAGTTGCATCGTTCTGACCTACTCATGGTTTCTCCTGGCCACCTGTTTTGCTCCGCAGAGCACTTAGCAGTCTTCTTGCTCTGGGTCATCTAGTACAACTCATCCAGGAGGACAGCTGCTTCCAGGGCGGTCTTATGCCTTGCTCTCTTTTTTGGTGTTACTTCGAAAGGATTTGATTCTAAGAAGGATTTAAATAAAACCAGAATTTGTCAGTGCTAGAGGAGACGCATTCCCACGGAAATGGAATTCATCAGCTGGGTCAGTAGCGGTTAGTCTCATTGCCTCCTGTGTTGAGCCCCGGGGAAATGGTACCTAACCCCACTCCAAATCATTGACCCACTTTCAGTGGAAGGAGCCTAGGGTTGGTGCCACGATGGGAGGGAAGCACAAAGTTCCCTTTCTTTCCAAATTTAATACTTTAATAATTTTTGTCCTTAAATATATCTTTCTTTGCAAAAAGAAGTGCTGGACGTTTTGATAAAAGTTAATAATGACACCTGTTTTAGTCAGAGGACATGGTACAAAGGAAACAAAGGCTCCTGTGGAAAAACTCAAGTGAAGAAGCCATGCTGAAAGGAGAGGGGGCATCAGACAGAGCCAAATGCACACCATGCTGGGAGGGCTAGAAAGGCAAATGTCGTAGGCCACTCCTGTGGTCTCCATCTCCTAGACAACATGAGTCTTGTTTCCCTGGAAACTCAGGTTTTGGTTCTGGCTCCTTCACATTTTGTCTTTTAGGCTTTTCTTGCCCCACTCTCTGGCTCCTGTCTCTCTCCTTTAGTAAGCAAACTGCTGGAAGACGGAGAGCCAAGAAGGGCTTTGTGAGCCCAGCTCCAACTTTACCACAAAGACACAGTCTACATCTGCCTGAAGGTGACATGGTTAATAAGGATATTATTCCTGAGGAAAATGACTGGATTTATTTCACTCTTATTGATGAGCAAGCAAACAAAAACAATACATTTTAAATGTCTACAAGACACAGCCACAATGCTGTGCTCACTCCCAGTGTCAGACCCAGGAACCTGGTACCTTTCACAGCAATGAGCTCATTTAAATGTTTCAAGAGAAAAGTCTAAAATAAACATCAAGGGAGTCAATTTCCTAAAAAAACCAAAACAAATAAACAAACAAACGAAAAAAAGCAGGAGAGGGAAATTCACAATAAAATATAAGCAAAAATAAATAAATAAATAAAACACCCAAGAAAAATACAGAAAGAAGGATTTCCCCTTTTGTTAAAGGGAAAGGCAAAGGGAAGAAAAGATCTGTCTTGGCCTCAGGTCATGGAACTTAAAACTTTTCTTTCTTCTGTGCAAGAAAAATGTTCATTAACAAGAAAAACAAAACAAAACTGTCATGAAATCCAGTGGGAGCAGCTCAATCCTGTGTACCTGTAAAGTGGGCTGCTGACATCTACAGTGGTGTTGCCATAGTAACCCATGCTCTTATCAAAACAGAAGGTCCTCAACCCCTTGCTCACATTTGTATGTTGGGTTACCCCAAGGTCTTAGCTTTTGTGACTTGGATTAAAGGAAAAATGTATGAAAATTTAACAACAGTTATGAATCTGTTACATACCCATTTGGATTCCTTGTTAAAAAATATCTGTGAGAGCCTAAAATTATTTTAAAAATATCTGTACATTGTACATTAAATGATCTATGAGGCTGACAATACAAATACTCAAAATCCCTCTTAGTTTATAATATCGGTGTCCACAATAAATTAAACAAGCATTCTTGCCAACGGGCTGGGGAACGGATGAGTCAAACAAAACATTTACTGAATTTCTGATTCCCAAAATCTATGTGCATGTTTAGAGTGAACTTAAGATGTTTCCCATTTTTATTCCAATATGAGTAGATACGGCTGCAGCAAAAAATGAAAAGAAATTGGTATTTTGTATGGTTGTGTCTCCCTGATGTTTTTCAAGCTGGAATAAGCTTTCTTCAGCTTGGTTGGTTTCTGGTCTCCTCTGCCACTCTCTTTTGGCTCCTACTTAGAAGGCTTTAGAAGAAAGTTGGCTATGAGCTAACTCTGTCTGCACATCAAAATCTAGCTCTAGACTAGGGACTAATATGCTCTCAATTTATTGTCCACCAGACAACCTACAAAGGAACAGACACTGAGGGACAGGCTCTGTACCACTTCAACAAGTTATTTTTGTCTGGTAGACTAATCATTTTATCTAATTTAAATTCAATTATTTTAGAATTTCATACATGAATATTGCATTTATATTATTTCTACCCATCTTCTTCTCCCTCATCCAGCTCCTCCACTGTGCTCCCCAACTCCTTCTCAAGTCCACAAGCTCTTCTTTCCTCATTCTTGCTGGTCTATGTCTGTATGTGTACATATACAACCCACTGAGTTCATTTACTGCCATGGATGTACATGTGTTTAGGGCTGACCCTTGGGATTAGATAGATGACCTGCCAGGGAGTTTGTCCCTGGAGAAAACTGATTCTCCTGTATCCAGTGCCACTGATTGCCAGTTCCTTGTCACTAACAAATCTTAATAGTTTTAATAGGTATGCATGTGTTTGTATGTGGGTGCATGAATTACCATATATGCATAGGCGTGTGGAGGGCTTGTCACTTTCCTGTAAGCTGTCCAGTGTGCTAGGCTGGCATCTACCCAGGAATCTATGTGTTTCTGTCTCTCTGGCCTCAAGATTACAAGCCCATATACCATGCCCAGACTCTTCCATGTGGACACTAAGAATTGAACACTATCTTTCATCTTACAAAACAGCCAGCATACCAACTGAGTTTACATCCTGGCCCCTCAATAGTTTCTAAAGCTCTTTGTGAAGACAACAGTTTATTCTTTATGTTTCATAGAAGAAACAATGTACTCAGGTGGACCAATCAGAAGTCTGAATGGATACCTCCGGAAACAAGCTTTGGAGTTCAGCCTCATGCAACTCTGTGACACGCTGTCCATCAAGTAATTCAGATCCCTCCCCACCCCCACAGCCCCATTGTTCCGTGAGAGAGTTGAGCCAGGTGGCTGGCTGTTTTCAAGCTTGTGTGATCCAACAGAAAGCAGGTTAGACATTATTAGTCAGGAAGGTCTCTTATTCATTTTCATGAGGCTGTGCATTATTTCACATATTTAGTACAGAACAGGTCTGGCACATATAGTTGCCTTTTCTCTGGGTAAAGCCCAAAACTTGCCAGAAACTCCAGTTCAGGATCTCCTCCTGTGAGTACCTGGAAGATGACAGCACCTAGGTCTGCGTCTGATTGGATCTCAACATGCTTGGAGAAGGAACAGAGGTGGGGTGAGTAGGTATGCATAGAGCTGGCTTGCCATCACAGAGGCTCCCATGTCACATACTGTGACATCTTGTGACACTTTATCTTCTTCAGAGGCGCTTAGCACATGAATTGCCTGCAAATGTCTGGACTACACCCTCCTCAGAGGCCACATTCACACAAGCTGTTACAATTTCTCCTCTCCGCAGAGAAGAGAGCTGCCAGGAATTGGACCTCAGAGTGAAGGAAGCCAATAGTTTAATAAATCGCTCCCTGTCTTGATGGTCAGAGACATGCACACACGGAGAGGGTATGAATGAGGAAAGTATCAGCAATCAAGGAGGAGAAGACAGCATCGGCTGTCAAGCAAGCCCCTTGGCTCAGAGGCCCCAGGAGCCAGCCTGTGGCTGGGCTGCTTGAAAACCAACTCTTGGGGATTTCCTAAACGTGATTATGTGGGGCACAAATCCACCCATGGTTTCAATTAGTGCGGCCAGCTCCTTGGAAGCCTGGCAATGTGCAGCAACAGATGGAAGGGTTTCCGTGGCAGCCAGCCTTTATTTACGTATGAAGGCTCCCTCTTGTGTGAGGGTCGATCAGTCAGGCCACTTAAACAATCCCTTTGCAGTGAATGGTTGTACTACACATAACACCCCCTTTGTTTCCCAGCTCCCCCACCCCAAAGCTATCAGCCTGTCTGCCTTCTGCCTGTGCATTTTGATGGTGACGAGTCACACAATTCCTGGCTCCGGAGACATATCAGATTGGTTGAAAGGATGGCCTTTATCCATTGAAAGCTAGGGTTTCTTGAGCTAAAAGGAGTCAGAAAGAAATGTTGCAGATTTTAACAATGAATTTCAAATACTCCAGAATTTGGAAACAGGCAGATTTCACCAGTAGGATATCAGAAAGCCAAGGAGAGCAAATGAAAAGGAGAGGAAAGATGGAAGTAGTAAGGGGGGAACTAAACCCAGGAGGCTGCCATGTTCTTTTGCACCCAGGCTGAGTTTACCCCTAAGGATATTTGTTTACTTTACTCTGGGGAGGTCTGAGCATCTCTCACAAGGCTGGGACGGCACATGGGTGTGGTCCAGGCTGGCTTTGAATGTGGAGGAGTGTTCTGAAGGTTTGAGTATCAATGTCTCTACCATCATGGTATGGGGCAGGTGACAGTCAGGATCCAGAGAGCCATCTTCAACCAAGCAATGCCTATCCTAGCTGCTTCGGGGTCTCTTCTTAGGATTCTGACCCAGAACAACCTTATACCTTGAAGAGCACACACAGATGCATGCCCTCTTACGGAAGCCAATCTTATCAGCTAATTAGGCACTGTGACTGACTTTAGAGTCTAAAGGGAATGATACTGAAAAGGATTGCTGTTATTTGTTCATCAATCACCAATCAATCATCTATTATCTATCTCTCATCTATCAATCGTTTATTATTTATTTATCAACAATCTGCCTATTTATCTGTCATCTATATCTCTTTATATTCTATTGTCTACTATCATCTATCTGTCATCTAGTTTCATATGTGTATCAGTCATATCTTATCTATTTTATCTTCTATCAATGAATCATTTATCTGGCATCTTTTTACTGTCAGCCTACTATCTATCTATCTATCTTCTATCTATCTATCTATCTTATCTGTTAATCTATTTCTATCTATCTATCTATCTGTCATCTGTCTACCATCTATCTGTCATCTATCATCTATCTTTCATTGTTATTATCATCTATCTTATTTATTATCTATCTGATCTATCTGTCTGTCTATCTATCTAGACATGATTACATAACATTAATTAGGTGAGAATACCAAAGGTTTTAAGTTCTCTATAGTCAGTATAATATACTAGTTGTATAATCACAAATATCAAGTTTCCCATGCTGCATGGCTTCTTTACCTTAAACCACATGATTAAAACAAATGACCTATGAACAAATGAGCAAACAGATGAGTTAATACAGAAATACATTTAATGTTATGGTTCTGTATCTGCTTTGTTTGTATGTTAGGTGAAGTCAGGTTAGTGCGAACCTGACATGGGAGCTTAATAAGAAAGACTTTGTATCACTTAACACCAGTTGCTTTCTTTCTTAGTAAGAAAATGTAGCCACCCTGCTTGAACATCTGCTTTCTTCTATTGTGCTTTATTGAAAAATAAGGAACATACAAGAAACTGAATGGGAGTGTACAGTTTAGTGAATGTGACAATTGGCTGCATCAATGTGAACATCCCTTTGGTAGAGGTTCAGAGCCACCTGATCCCGCTAAAGTCTCCCGGCCCGCCCTCTTCCTCTGATGCCCTTCCCTGACCCTGAAGTCATTACTCTGCATTCTACAGCTTTAATTTCACTAAACCGTTCAGTTTCGTTTCTGCCTCAGGACCTTGCACAGGCTTCATCTTCAGTCAAGAAGACCCCGTTTCCCACTTTACATTTCTCTTTCCTAGACAACATGTATTCACATTCAAACAACATCAACTAAAATGCTATCGTGAGCAACTTTCATTCTCTCTTCCCTCTATGTCCAAGTTAACAAGTTCCTGGAGCATCTGACTTATAGCGACCACTTCTCCCTCTTCATGGTGCCTAGCATACGTGTCTATTATGGAGAGACATGTGTGATTACTAATGATTTATCTTGGTTGTCTAATGGGATCTGGAATCAATTAAGGGACTAAGGATTTTCTTGATTAGGTTAACTGAAAAGGCTAAATGTGGCAGGCTTCCAGTGGTGGCACAGATGTAAGGAGGTATGAGGGGAAGCTCTTACTTGACACAAGCTGGAGTTATCACAGAGAAAGGAGCCTCCCTTGAGGAAATGCCTCCATGAGATCCAGATGCAAGGCATTTTCTCCATTAGTGATCAAGGCGGGACGGCCCATTGTGGGTGGCACCATCCCTGGACTGGTAGTCCTGGGTTCTATAAGAAAGCAAGCTGAGCAAGCCAGGGGAAGCAAGCCAGTAAGTAACATCCCTCCATGGCCTCTGCATCAGCTCCTGCTTCCCGACTTGCTGAGTTCCAGTCCTGACTTCCTTTGGTGATGAAAGCAATGTGGAAAGTGTAAGCTGAATAAATCCTTCCCTCCCCAAGTTGCTTCTTGGTCGTGATCTTTGTGCAGGAATAGAAACCCTGACTAAGACACTTTCTGTCTGCTGGTGAGTTCACCTACCCCACTGCTGCCCCATCACTGCTGCTGTTGCTGATGCTGCTGGCCTTCACTGACTTCACACCCAGTCTCCGCTGCTTTCCAGTGTGGACTGAAGACTAGACTCTATGAACTATCTGGGTCTTCTTGTCTGATTGGAACTACAGAGGTAGCCATGGTCTTCATGGGCTGAGCAGTCACTGGCTGTGTATCTCTCCTGAGTCAGACAGCCATCGTTGGACTACCCAGACCACAAGTCAATCTAATAAATTCTCTTTTAACATACATTCTAATATATATTTGATCCATCAGTTTTTTTTTTTCTTACAGCAGTGGTTCTCAACCTTCCTAATGCTGCGACCCTTTAATACAATTTCTCATGTTGTGGGGACCCCCAAACATAAAGTTTTTTACCACCACTTCATAACTTTAATTTTGCTAGTTATGAATTGTAAACATTTTTGGGACCGAGGATTGCCAAAGGGGCTGAGATGCATAGGTTGAGAGCCACTGCTCTACAGAGCTCTACTATGATTCCTTTGTCCCTCTATCATAGTTTTATATTCCATGACTGCAAGGAGACTGTTTTGATCACTGCTATATTTTTATTTTCTCAACTATCATCCTTCAAGTCATTCATACATTAGCTTTATCCTTGGGAGCATGTTTGGTGAGCTTCACATACTTTTATGTGAATAATTGAGTGAAGAAGAGTTTTATCCATAAGAAAATTCTGTCATGTCTTCCTAGTGCCCAAAACAACCCTGCTCTCTGAAAAGATACATCTCGCAATCTCATTGATGAGTACAGGATCATCAGCGTTTTAGTCAACTTAGCCTAAATGGAAATGTATACTATGGGCTAGCTTAAAGGTTAATAATGAACTTGATAAATAGGCAGGCAATGGACAGGTAGGATGGTAAGGAGATGACAGACGGAAATTGGCGCTACCCTTGACTTTTACTGCCTAAGGCATGACCCTGGCTGCTCATGTAGACTGGGAATCACCCAAACATGGCAATAAGCTGGGTGAAGGAAAAAGGTATAATAGCAAGTCGTGGTTTGAGCCCTGGGCATTCTACAGCCACTCAGCCTGGTCATGACGCTGATGGAAGTGATGGAGACAGAGTGGATGTGAAACTCTTCTCCCAACTAAGACATCTTGTATATTTTATTGTCTTCCACACTCATAAATGGGATACTATGATTTCAAAATTTGTGTCATGGGATTATACTACCACAGAGAACCCAAGGTGATGTTGAGGTGAGGAGCGAATGGTGGTGGAATGTCTTGCCATCTTTTCTGCCGGTAGACTCCTGAGGAAAGCTCCTCTCTTCCTTTGCCTATGGTCCGACTATGGAATCACCACAGTGTTCACTGTAATTACTGTGTTCTGGGAGCTTTGATGAATCACAAAAGCTGAATTTAAATGTAAAAGTGGATGTGGCTGGATGACAAATGTAGATAAAATTATGCTCAGGACAATAAATCAGCTCAGGGGTGATCTGAGCATTTTAACTCATGTAAAGGTTTTGGTCCCGGAAGATAATTGAGTCATTTAAAGCAGACAGTTGAACCAGGGAGTTAATTTGGTTACATATCTGTGAAGTTAGCTATGGCTTATGCATCTCAACAGTAGCTCAGAATCTGGTACAACTTCCTTTTACTTAACCCACTGATGGTATTTCCCTCTCTTCTCTTTGTATGTATAGGTTCTGGCTCAGAATGGTCAACCTGTCAGCATATTACAACTGGGAGCTAGCAATATATTGCTTTCCTTGCTAGTAGCAGCATTTCTTATAGTCTCTTTCAAGCTTGTAGCTTTAAATACCATGCATACCTCGGTGATGCTCAGACATATATACTTAGCCTGACCTTCCCTCCAAAATATGTAGCTTGCACTTGGGTGGCCTTACTCGAATCTCTACTTGGATGTTGCAATGCATTAGAAATCTGTGTCCTTACAAAATTCACAGATTGAAATTCTGATATCCGTGTGGTGGTACATGGAAATGGAGTTTTGGAAGAGCCCTCATCCATGAAACTGGTAGCCTTATAATAAATGCCTACGAACTCCCTCCCTGAGGAATAGCTTCCATGGTACCAGAAAGCTCCATGTAAGCTTTTGAATGAGGGAGGCAGTCAGTGGTTCTACCCACTCTGATGCCTGTGAACCATGTCAACAACCATACTGGTACAGTTGTGGCACACATACTATGGCTGTAACCAGCTGCCCTCTAATTAGACTTAAGACTCATTCAACAAGAGGGAAACCAGCCTGATACAGGAAATCTTAGCTAACTACTTAGTGTTAGTGAAGTCATGGTTATTGGAGGAGAACCTACAGCCACCAATTTACCAAAACAGCATAATTCCTAACAATAATCTATAAACATTTGTTCTTATTCCCTTACATAAGCCTAGTATTTCCCCTCATTAAGCAAATGTCTCTTAGCAACAAATGGAGACCAATTACAGAAAATTACAACCAATCAAAATATAGAGCCCAGTCCCAGTGGACACATCTATGAAACAGTCCAGCACCTACAGCTTATGGGACACTGTAGAAGAGAGGAGGAAAGACTGTAAGAACCAGAGGACTTGGCCGTGACAGTGTATCTCCTAGCAACAGCAGAAGCTATACCTATAAGGTCTTACCAAAATGACTGTCCAGATGGAAGCAGAACAAGGAGGAGACCAACCAACATGCCAAACTGCATGGGAAAACCCCACAAACCTAAAGCTGGGAATGGGAGAAGTGATCCTCCAGGGTAAAGTACAAATATTGGTTGTCCAGTGTCAAACAGTGATACATACATACATACAAGTATATTAAAACAATGAAAGCATACATGCAAGTAACATTATATAGGCCCAATACATTGTATTTAGAAATATATATTGTTATATAAATGAATTATGCATGTAATAATAATTGTTGGAAAAAAGGTAAGGCATGGATTTTTGAGGAGGTCAGAGGAGGGTAACTGGAGGGTTTGTAGGGAGGAAATGAAGGGAACACATGTAACTAAATAATAATCTCAAGAAAAACAGAGGGGAAGCAAGGGTGAAGGAACCAGAGGAGTCAAGGATACCACAAGAAGCTACAGAACCAACTAACTTGGGTCCATAGGGGCTCACAGAGACTGAACCACCAACCAGAGAGCATTCATGGGACAGACATTATTCCTCTACTCCTGTGCAACCAATGTGCAGCTCAGTCTTCATGGGGCTCAATACTGGGCACGGACTGTTCCTTGACTTGTTGCCTGTCCATTGGTTTCCTTTCCCCTAACTGCCTTGTCTGGGCTCAATAGGAAGAATGCTCGGTGGTACAACTGCAACTTGATACATAAATGGAGGTTGATGTCTATGGGAGGCTCCTTCTCTGAGGGAAAGAGGAGAGGAGGGTTGGGGGAGGGGAGGTGAAAGGGATGGATGGGAGTAGAGGCGGGAGGGGAAGTGGGATTGGGAGTAATAAGAACAAACTACATAATTAACAATAAATAAACTGCAAAGCAACCTACCAAGAAGTTCTCAACCCTTGCTGCCATCTGAGGTATCAAAAGAATAGTAAATCTTCAACCCAGAGGAGTGTCATCAGCATGTCCAACAAAATGCTAGAACCCTGATTCTAGATTCACAAGGGGTTATTCATTGCTTCATCCCTAAACACTCAGACTATGGGATTTTGTTTCATTCCTTCTCAACTAAAAATTATCAGAGGATCAATTTCAGCTGATGTCCAAATCTGAGCTCTCTCTCTCTCTCTCTCCTCTCTCTCTCTCTCTCTCTCTCTCTCTGTCTCCTCTCGCTTACTCTCCTTGTCTCTTTCTCTTCTTGTCCGCTCTCTCTTCTCTCTCTGTCTCTCTTCTCTCTCCCATGCTTTGGCTCCCATCAAATTCTGCTATTTATCTCAGACTATCAAATCTGAATTTTTACACCATGTCATTGTTATGAGCACAGCGAGGCCACAGCTTTAGTCCCTGCTTTCTGGTACAATTCTTGCTTCTGACTTTACCAACTGAAATCTAGTTTCAACACAACATCTGGACTAAGTAGTGAAAACATCAGCCTGTTTTTCCTCTTTTCTGCTAGAAACCCTCCAATGGTTTTTCTTCACTAAATGCAGTGACTAACCTTGAAGTGACACTCTTGCAGAGAAAGACAGTCCTGTTCTTAATTCCTTGATCTGTCTTTATTCTCCCAGAGGATTTTGAATTTCCTGTTCCTACAACATAGAATACCTTCTCTCAGAAATATCCATGTGTGTGTCCCTTACTTTTTGGAGCCTAAAACGTGGGAGTATAATTTAAATAAGGTAAGGAAGTCAAATGAAAAAGGGCTAGGGGAGATGGGAACGGCTAGTTTCTACCAAGGGCTATTCTGTGTAGAGACAGAGCAAATGCCAAGGCCCTGTCTGAGTCTGCATGGGGCTTGGCGTCCAGGACAAGCACAGTGGCCAATGGGATGGTAGGAGGGGAGGGGAGGTTGGTGGGGTCCAGATCTTGAAGCACCTTGAAGTTCTAAGTGAGATAGGAAGCCACTGAGGAGATCTGAGGGGGCCTCATAGTTGAGTCATGTTTTAGGAAGATCTCTTTGGCTTCCATGTGTAGAATTAACAGTGGACTCTAGAAAAGACAGATGATGGAACCCAGACGAGAAACTATGATGACTTGATTTATAGTCTCACATTAGAGATAAAGGGGCCACTTGGATTCAGCGCACAGGATTCTGTGGGGATTAGATGTGCAACAAAGGGTTTGTGAGGCTACAACTGCGACTATCAGTCTGTAAACACCAATCACACCACCCAGATGTCTGTGCCTCACACCACCCAGTGTCTGTGCCTTCACACCACCCAGATGTCTGTGCCTTCACACCACCCAGATGTCTGAGATGCGCTTCACATTCTCTACACACCCAGAGGTCTGTACTTCACACCACCCAGATGTTGTGTTGCCTTCACTACCACCCAGTTGTCTGTACTTCTACACCACCTAAACAATCTGTGGTACCCTTTATTATCTACTTTTGTCTTGTCATACCTTTTACCATCCCAGTCTCCACTTCATGCTGTTCTTTCTAAGACATAAACCCCACAAATTACTGCGTACTTTAGGAAAAATGATAAAACGTATTTGTCTATGCAATTGAATCCCCTCCCTCTCTGGTCCCTCCTTGAACTGAAACCCTCTGCTTGTTCTCTGCTCTCCAGGCATCTTGGCATTTGCCATATTATGCACGATTTTCTCTCTCCTCCAGTGTCCCTGTCTCTCTCACCGATCTTACTTATGCCTCATAGCATCACTGCTATTCTTCAAGGAAGCCTTCTCCAGTTCTTTGAGGTGACTTCCCCTTTCTAACAACCAGAGTTTGCTCCTCAACAAGGTGAGTTGCAGAGCCCCCCACTCCTCCTTTTTGCTACTTTGTTGCAGCATTCTGACAGTTGATTTGGTGGCTCCCGAAGGGACTGGGCAATCATTTATGTTTTTCAAGAGCCTTCCTAAACTATCCTTACAACTGTTCTGTGAGACAGGAAGTGACTAACCTCGGGATGCTGACAAAACAAAGAGGTCGAAAGAAGAAATAGACTGCTCTACTTCTGAATCAGGAATGAAAATCATTCCCTGAAGACACTAAAGCATTACTTTCTGCATTGTTCAAAATAGTCCCACAGGTAGTCACTGAGCACCTGCAATGTGGCTATTTATAATTGATGTCAGATTGATTAAATTTAAGTATACACATTTAATGAAATATATACCCTTAGAAGTTGTACTATGGAATATGGAAATTACATACTGAAATGAGAAATTCGGGGATTTTTGCTCAGGTAAGATCACTATTCATGATGAGAGGATAACAGACTTAATCCTTACTCCCTGCAATGATTACCTTCTTTGGAAGAAGAATCTTCACAGATGTGATGAAAGCCAAGATCTTAAGATGGGGGAGGTCAGTCTGGATGACTTGACTTGAGCCTGGAAAGATACAGATGAAGAATGGAGTGCCAAGAAAAGCCAGCCACTGCCAGAAGCTGGAGAGGTAGGGGATATTTTCCCAGGGCTGCTGCAAAGAACAGCACCACAGACATAGTGGTGTGGCCCAGTGGATGTTGGACTTGGAGCTTCCAGACTTCATGGAGAATAAATGTCACATTTGATCGCAAAGCTTGTAATGATTGATTGTTGAAACTATGTTATTGAAATGAACTGTTGCATTTACTTCTTAAAAGGTGACTCCTAGATCCTTTAGAATGATCCGTGTGGCTCACAGTATATTTCTCTTGGACAGCACTGCCGCTGGCCACATGAAGGATAATTATAAAGACAGAAATGACCAGATGTTCTCTGAATTTGTAATGGACAGAGTAAAAGCTAATGGGTCTAGCATGCAAAAAGAGCTCCAGTACACAACAAAAGATAAACTAGGTTACTGGCTATTAAATATCAGAACCAGCAAACAAAAGGTCCTGAGTGTGCCTGCCTAGCGATCTTAGACAATGAGATTGGCAGCCATATGTCAGTCACTCTTGTAGCAGAACCATCTGGAAGTTCAGAATGGGGTCAGAAGGCTGCTTCCAACCCTATTTCTACCTCAAATTGTATTAAATAACAGAAGCTGTACACTAAGACATTTTCAATGATTCTAATTTAAGTGTTAGCGTTTTTACTTCTTGCTTGATGTTCACGCTTCTTGGCTGTAAGACGTAGATTATGGATAATGAGCAAACTAAAGCTTGTGAGAGACAAAGGCAGAGAGACAGAAGTAAGACTGAGGCTGACCATGGTTATGACCCCTGCAAGAATGACTTGATCTCCCTAAGCATGGTGGGTACAAAAAATGTCTACCTAGAATATTGTTTTAAAGGTTGAAACTAAACATGTAAGTATGCGGCACATAATAGGAAAATAACAAAGGGCTCGGTTTCAAGTTCTCTTACTGGGGCTTTTTACATTGATATCTATTAAAAAGAATGATTTCAAAACATACTTTCCCAAGATGATGTCATTGTATATAATGTGGTCAGAGAAGGTGAAAGTCTGGCCTTTAAACCATGAAGATTCTGCAAGTTTCTCGATTTTTAATAGACTTCAGCTGGGCTTGGCAGGAAGTTCAGAGCTGAAAGCTGCCCGAGTCTTCTGTGGATTTGGATTCTGTCTGTGGTCATTCACGTCCTGGAGGAACGGAGGTTCAATTCTGTTCGGAAGGAGGTAGTAACTAATGTTTATTAGAAACGACCAATAAGGCACTTTTGTAAAGTACTTTGAATGAACAGACCATTTCATCTTTACAACACATAGCACACATTATTATTATCATTTAGCAGAAGAAATCAAGAAAATGTGCTTTGCTTAATGTACCCAGTTATCCAGGACTGTTAGGGGAGTTAGAACTCAGACCATCTGCTTAACTACCCTAACTCTTATAGTCACCAGGCCATAGACATGGCTTTTCCCAGACAGGCCAAGGCATTTGCAAGTGCTTACTGCTGATAGCTTCTTCATATCTACACATTAACAGTACATTTGAAACTGCCATGCAGCTATTTCCTTCCAATTGAAACATTCTGCCTACAGGGAGGCTCCTTGAGATTCATTCAGGAAGTAAACAGAACTTCTAAGATTCAAGAAAGTTCAGGAAGAAACTGAAACTTACAAGATTCACAAGGACATCAGCTCCCACCTAGCACCCATCCCTGTTGTTAGTAGTAAAAAGTACTGAGCAGAAGAGACTCTCCAACCAACCAAGCTATTTGTAAGTTGTGCAGAGAGATCCACTGGATACAGATTTCACCAGCTGTTACCCATGCTAGGGAGGTAGGTGGTGGAAAGGGTGTATACTCTCTTTGAGTCACTCACGCTCTTGCAAGTAACCCCGATAAACAAACTGCTTCACTAAGCTAGGTTTGGGTGGAGTTGTTTCTTCAGTCTCTTGTTGGTGACTATCTAGTGTGACTTGATGTTTGTATATTTTCCCCAGGAAAATTCACTCAACTCAAGAACACATTCATTGGGCACCTACTATTTCCAATGTATTGTACAAGACTTTAAAAGGATATGTGGGAAATGAGGTAGCGTCTGTCCTCAAGGAGTCCACAGTGTAGCCAGTAGGATGGCTATGTGTGCAACAAACTACGATGCAGGGAAAAGCAACCCAACCATGACAAGAGGGAAAAAGCCTCTTCCATGGCTCCTGAGTGTCAGGCAGACACATTTACTGCAAAGGCCATGCTCAAACATAATCATCCGTCCAATTCTTGGTCTTTCTATGGCTGTGACAATGAACTGTCTTATTTATCTTTATATCTTAGGCAAGTATCCTGGAATCTCATAGGTTTTCAATACTTGTTCATAAGATGCCCACGTAAGTAGAGAATGGGAGCAAAGGAAAAGAAGACCTAATATGATCTGAAGAATTCATGTAAAACACTTGAGTAAAACATTGCCCTTTGAGCTAGACCTTGGAGATCAAGGGATTCTGATAGAAGAAAAATCTTGAGGCTAAGCAGAAGGGACAGTAGAAAAGTTAGCAGCTAGCTATAAGGTGCTCACTGGATTTTTTGTGGTCAGTGCTGTGCACATGCGCAGTGCTAACTGAGACCCCCCAGCTGACACAGCTCTCAAAATTCAGGCAAGTGTTGATGCAACTCAATGTGAAGGAAAGGTTTATGGCTGCCCCCTGGTTGATGACCATGTGAGTCACAGCAGCCTTGTGCTTCCACATGGATGGAAGTGCTCTACTGTGTACATCCTCTTCACCATCATGACCTGTGATCCTCTGAAACTGTCGGCTGTGACATTGTTTCAGTATGTGATTCTTTTGTTTCAGTTCGCTGATTCAGTCAAATATTTTGTCTCAGATGATGAGAACTGTAACTAACGGAGTAGGGTTTATATGGCTCCTCTTTTGTTTGCTTTTGCTTTGGTCTTTGTAAGTATAAAGGTTTCTTCATTTCCTCCTCTCATTCACCTTGACCAAGAAACTTGCACTTTCCTACAATATATCAAAAGAAGGAAAGGCATTCTGAGATCAAATCTGATTCTTTATCTACATCAGTCTTTGTATCAAAAGTCCTAAGTCTGCGGGCTTTATAAAATTCACTCCAGTAAGTAAAAAGAGCATTGGGTGGATGCTGAGTGATCAATACATGTCACTGAGTGTGTATTCCGTATTCAGTATAATACAGATGTCAGTTTCGCCTGCAGTACCAGACAGATGCTCATTTCTTAGTTCCAGACACTAAAGCTCAGGTAGGTAGTAGTCCCTATGGAGCCAGGATGCAAAGCAATCCCTTCTGAGACCAGGGCTTCACCATTTTCTCCAGCATGTGGTCCTAAGACAGGCCATGTATAGTCTTCACATTTACACACTCATCTTATCCATGTATATCCATCACATTTACACACTTCTCTTTCTTTTCCTATTTTTCTTTCTTTTTTTTTTTCACATCTAAAGTCTTCACTGATTCATAAAGGACCAAAAATGCTTGAGCCTGAGGCTGAATCAGGGAGTCAGGTCCCCTCCCCCTTTCAGCAAAGCAGGAGGCTATCGCTCCTTGGAAGTCATCTTCCTATATGCTCAAGTGCCTCCAGAGAATTCCAAAGCTGAGCATGAATATGTAGACACACAAGAAATGACGAGAGCAGATGTTGCGCCGATCTCTGCTGGGCCATTTGACTCCATAGCGCTAATATACAGCACCTTTTTGGCTGTCAAGAACGTTTCTGTGCCTGTTTATCAGGCTTCTTTCTTTCTTCTTCTCTCCTGCCAGACACCACATTTACATCTTTCTCTCCGTCCCTCTGTTGAGAACATACTTTCAATTTTCCTTTTTTTTTTTTTTTTTTTTAATACAGATTAACTCAAGCCTGTTCTAAGGAGGATGAGTAAAACTCATTGGTTCCAAACTGTTGTGACAGGTGATCTGTCACTTCTCCGTGCCCCCCATCACTGCCATTGACATCTTCATCACATTTCCCCTGTAGCCAGTACATGGTGGAAAACAAGGTGGAAAGTTCTTTGTGAACCTCACCGATGACCAACATGCTTTCTTTGGTGGTCTGAAGTGCAGTGCTGGGGAGGTGGCAGTGTGTGGTGGGCTGAGTCCCTTCTCTCTCTCCTTACATAGATGGGACAGGTGAGCTACCATTGTTTTCTTCAGCAGCAATGATGAAATCATCCATCCAAACTATGTGTTTTTGATCCATCTTGGTCTGTCTCTTCAATCCCTGGCGTATTTATTGTGTGCTGACTGGTGGGCTGGGGATACAGTGTTAAATAAAAAGGAGAACCAATTCAACCAGAGTTATGGCAAGCAGGACTGTTGGATAGCATTCTACAGAGGGACACATCTTCTATGAGTCAATGGAAAAGTATGGAGTGGGAAGGGGGAGCTCTGCTAGAACTGTGTCCCGGGAAGACTCTCCCTGGTGAACAAGATACACTATGGGCTGAAGTAAATCAATGCTGAGGACAGGGAAGGAGACATCGGTAGAACACACAGTGGGCTCAATGGTGGAAATGGGGCACAGGAAAGCTTGAGGGGACTTAGTAGGGCTAGAGCAGAGAGGAAGTGAACAGTGAGGGGCACAGTAAATTTCTCCATTGCAGTGGAACCCACAAGACACTCTGGAATGTGTTTGTATGGCTTTCTAAGGGCAACAGGAGTAACTCAAGTGTTCACACCAAGCAGGTGATCCAAGATCTGTTGGTGCTTTTTGGGGGTTCCCTGGCTGTTGGTGCTCTTTAGGGGCACTGTGTCTAGGGATTTTTCTGAGAGAAGGAGATAACTGACAGTACCTTTTGAAGTTAATGAACCAGACCTAGCCCTGGCTGCTCTCTGCTTCCTGATTGGCTACCATGTGGACAGTCATTACCGCTTGCTCCCATTGTCAAGGAGAGATCTACCACTATGCCACAACGGACTGACTCATCGCTAAGTATATCCTTTGTGTAAATGGTTTCTGTCCAAGGGTTTAGTCATAGCAATGGAGAACTGACTAATATTGAAAGCCAGGCAAGTGTCCTTGAAGCAGTGAGAGACTTAACCATAGTGTTCTGAGGTTGTTGGGACTGGTTTGTTGGGGAAATTTGTAAAAGTGTTGAGGTATGGAATAGAGATACCCTAGAAGGCTATATACAGAACACAAAGGACAGTTCTGCTGAGATTTAGAAGATCTGAACTCTGACAGAAACATGGGCAGTAACATCTGTGTTCTTCAGAACCCAGATGGGACAAAGACTCTTGAGAATCAGACTAGAGGACATTTATGCTATGTTCTGACAATTCTTTCTCTGAATTCTGCCCACATCATGAAAATTTGAGTGAGGATGAACTTAAAAGTAACAGATTCATTTATTTGGTGGGAGAAATATTAAGACAATGTAGCATTTAGCCATGCCATGGTATGGCTGACTTCTTAACCAGATTTATAATGATGATTAGAAGCAAAAAGTAGACAGAAAGGTGAAAACAAGCAAAAAAGTGTGTTTGATACAGACAGAGAAGGTCTTTGTTTAAAATGTGGATGTGGTTGAAAGGGGACTGTACAGTTTTTACTGCACAATAAGGAACAAATGGTCCTTAAGGACTAGACCTCACCCATTGAGTGCCCAGGCATAAACCCCCGCTGAAAAACCTTTCATTAAAAAAGAGTCACAAGGGTATCCTTTTCAGATAGGTCTGCCTGATCAGTGCAGTCCCTGATTATGCCACACAAGTCCAGGAGAGCCTGCAACCTCTTGAGCTTGCAAGAGCAACTGGCATGATATTGTGGTGTCTGAAAGAGTTATGGGGCTATGGAGGCTTGGGTGAAAGCTTTAGGGAGAAGCCTGTGAGACTACACAGTGTACAGCAGAGCTAGATCCCTCCAGGAACTGCAGGAAGCTGATGTGTGAATCTGAGAAACTGAAGCTGCAGTGAACATCTCAGGAGACGATGGAATTTGTGGGCAGCTACTTGAGGACAGCCGCAGGCACCACCAAGTGTGACTAGCCAAAGGAGAGCTCATGAGTAGTAGAGATGGTGAGGTGGTGGGGGCAGGGGTCTTTTGGATCTTAGATGATACTACTGTGTAACCTATGTTAGACATGAAGCTAGAAGTGATACTATGTGCCCCAATGCCAGACATGGTGCTACTGAATTCTACATCTGCCCTGCTAGGTTACAGTCTCGATTGCAGTTTTGTTGGTTAATTTGCTTATTCTTCACAGTGTTGGGGCTCTGTGGCTGGGGTAGGCAATGGGAGGTGGTATATATGAGTGGTCTTTGTCAAGGGACTGTGTAGCTATCCATGTCTTCCTTAAAAGAGTGCGTGTTGGTTTGGGGAATCAGTATTTCTAAGTCCTCAGAAAACATTAGCTCACAACTCTAGGTATCAGCCATTTAAGGCAGGTTTCCCTGTCTAAATGGAATTAAACTGACTTCCGTTGATCTTGCCCATACTTATACTACCTGGTAGGTTGCCACTGGTATTATGCTTGCCTCAGTTGGGATAGACAGATGATTTCAAATTTTTATTTATGTTCTTTAATCCTTAAGCACACTAGTTTAAGCTTGTTCTTCATAGCAGGATTCAAAAATATCAAGAAGAGAACCACACAAGGTATTTTGGGTTCCAGGATAAACTCCTCAAATGATGCCTCTGCTACCTCCTATCAGCCAGAGCAAATCAGGAGGTCAGCTAGATTTAAGGGTGAAGAAAGAAACTTCATCCCTCAAGAGAACTGTATGCAAGCAACCATGGCTATACGCATAATTACACGCACATGGCAAACACAGCAAGCCTGGCAGCAGAGAAGCAAGCAAGCAGAAGGGAGTGTGAGAGGCCACTGTCTCAGACAGAGTCTGGAGAATATTGCACAACTACAGAGACAAAAGATGAGACTGACTTCTTATTAAAATATAACTTGGCTGAAGCCAGAAGTAGATGTTTATAGGTCGAAAGAAGAGACTCAGAGAGAAGGCTGGTGAATGTGACCGTTCTAGAATCACAGAGCACAGAATCACAGCATGGAATGGTTTCTCACAGACTGCAGTGTGATGCAGCTTGGTGACAATGCTGGATCACAGAGAAGACAAGAGCGTGTGCCTTGCTGATCTAGGAGAAGTTCGAAATCTTTTCAAGAATTTCCTTTGAGCAACATTACTGAGGAACTGTCTGTGTCCAGTAATAAGCATCCCATCTTTACACCCTTTCTCACCTGCCCCTGTGAATATTTTGTAAGGTGGTCCATGATCTACTTGGTAGTATTTATGTAGCCAGAACAGGCACTGTGAAATATAAGTAGGCTGGCTGCCTGCAGTCCCTCTGTTCTGACATGAATTATCATTCAATACTTAGAGCATGTAGCATTTGCTTAATGGACATCAGATTTGCATCTAAGCTAATGACCTGGGACCCTCAAATCCATATTACTTACTTATCTTTTCCCCTTATTCTATTTTCCTAAAGAAACTGTATGTCAAGGAGAATTTATCCTTGAAAGGCGGCTGGATCTGCCGTAATGCGATTGCTCTGAAGATGGTGACTATGTTATTGCAGGCAATTTTAGAGCATGTTGTTCTCATGGAAAGCTAAGTGTGCACAGTGGTAGAAAACTGTACTGGTGGCACTTTAACATTCATGCTGAAGACATGCTCCAGCTGACTTCTGAATACACTGAGCCACGCACTGCCAGAAACCGTACCTGCCAACATATTGTATTTTTGCTTAGAAGAGATGTGAACTCCAGTCTTCCTCTCCCGTTCTCTCAGGTGTAGAAATAGAGATCATTTACTAAAGAAGGGAGGACTCCCTGAGGATGGGAGAGGCTAGATGTGCACTGCAGCGAGCAGGAGCACCAGGCTAACGAGCTTCATAGATCATGTGTACAGCACCTGCTTTCCTCACGTGTATATCGCTGGCTTTTCTGGCCCATGTTCTGTTTTTAATCTGTGGCTTGGGTGGTGAGGGTATCCAGTCTTCTTTTGTTATCTGTCCTCTATCATATGTTAATCTTGATACCCTTCTCTCTGATTCGTATTTCCTTGACATGCCTGTCCCAGAGTGATAGTCACAAAAACTTTTTAATTGAGAAACATTACAATATGTTTTGATCATATTTTCCCTCCTCCAATTCTTCCAAGATCTTCCTCACTTCCCTACTCACCCAAATTTACATTCTCTCTCTCTCTCTAGGTCTCTCTCCTTTAAAAACAAACAAAACCAAGAAACATACACACACTCCACATAAATGATAATCCAAAAGAAGCAAACAAAAGATGAATGAGCCAAAACTAAGAATAACAAAACAAAGCCCACAAAATTAACAATGAGATCATTTTATGTTGTCTAGCTATTCCTGGGCATAAGGCCTGCCCTAGAATTTGGTTGATACCCACTGGAGAAAGTGGATTTTCCTTTAGCCAGTAAATATCAACTTAGACACTTAGATCCAGGTAGGAGCCTCTTAGTGCTGGAACACTGCCTATATCAAACTTACCTCTGCAGGCCTTGTTTGTGTGGTCATAGCGTCTGTGAATTCATATGTACATCAATTCTATTGGAATATTATTCAGCTATTAAGAAAAGTTAAATTATTAAGTTCACAGGTAAGTGGATGGAACTAGAAAAAAATTCAGAGATAACCTAGACAACCCCCAAACAAAAAAACTGGATGTTTTTTTCTTGTATGTATCTGTTAGATTTTAAGCTTCCTATGTATGATACAATCCAAATAACCACAGAGGTTAGAATACTTAGTAAAGAACTAGAAGAATGGAGAGGATCTCCCAAGGAAAGGGTTATAGAACACATTGTTATGGAGAGATGAAGGGCAACTACAATAGGGAATTAAATAGAGAAGGGGATGGGAAAGAAGGGCAAAGGAGGATATATATATATATATATATATATATATATTACATATATATATTTATGTTTTATGTTTATTTTATTTTTATTTATATATATACATATAGACATGTGGGAAACGGAATCTAAGCAGAGTAACCAGATAACAGGAGAGACAATGCCCCAACTACACAGCTCTCACAGTCAAAGTAAAACCTCCATAGCCAGGAATGGGCTACGCCTGATGGAGTTGTTGGCCAATAGGGCCAAACAACCCAGACTATTGCCCAGGCTATTGGTTATATCCCACAAGTTGATGGTAAAGCCCTATTGCTGAAGATAAGACTTATTTATGCCTTCTAACATGGAGAAGTCAAGCTGGGGCCTAACTAGAAGCTTCACTCTTACTGACTAGCATTCATGGTTCTGGAAGATGCTGTGCACACTATGTGCACATTACTGGAGGAAAAAGGTAATCATCAATATTATCCTGCTATGAATTCCACAACCTGCAACAGTGACTTGTCTACATGCTATACTGGTATAATACTGGCACAAATGTTACAGGAGCAGCTGATAAACCAGCCTGCCTACATCCTAGGCTTGAAAGCCTTCTCACAATAAAAACAAACTAGATTCATTCCTGTTTATAATTAAATCTGTTCCTCAAGGATTGAGCTATGCCCCACCTGTAACCTTAACTACAAATTATTCTGTATCACCTGTTCCAGGAAAAGACAAATAGTTTTGTTTCAAAATGTTGTGATGACCACTCTGCTATGGCCACCTCCAAACCATGCATTTGTTTCAGGAAGTTGTTATGACCAACTTGTTATGCTTATTTTCTGTTCCTGTAACCCTGCCTATTTGCCTGCCAAGTCCCCCATTTGAAAACCCCTGCTGTTGAATTATAAAAACGCTTGTCTTACCCATGTCCTATACTGATCTCTTGAACCCCACATTTAAGGAGAGATAACCATATACACAATTTTTAAAAAGGCTTATTTTAATTAATTTGGTCATGATGATTTGGGTCAGTGGTCTTTCTTTTTGCACCTGTAGAATTAACAGTAACTATCTGCTTTTTGATTGGCTTTAAGATCCACTCTATGACATAGAACCCATAGCTAATACTGCTAAAGTGGGTACAAACCTAAGACTAAATAGGACATGGACATAGGGGAAAAGCTACTACTACCATTTTGCTAAAAGAACAAAGCATACAGTGATTCCTAATGGCATTCCACTATACCCTCAGCCCACATCACAGAAGCTACTTCTTGCTGTAGATGGGAATTAACACAGAGATACACAATGGACAATATGAAGAGAGTGAGAGACCTTGGAGCACTCAGTCCTACATGGGATGATAGTATCGACCCCTCCCCTCAAGTCTTACAGATCTACACAGAAGAGCAAACAGAAAGATTAGGAGAGCCAGAGGTGACAGATACACAATAATCTTTCGAGGGAACAGAAAGGTGATGTTCAGTCTTCCACACTGAAAGGAGAGCACGTAGTCCCTGTTCAGAGAAGCTTCGGGCACTCTCCCTGCTTTACCTACTGGTGAAAGAGGAGGCTTTGGTTTTCCATCAGTCGAAACTGTCTGGAAATCCTGCATCACAGAAAGCTTAGTCTGAAACTTACACATACCCCAGAGGGCCTGGTAGTACTATACCTATAGTGTGACTATAATACAGCCTTTTCAGGGCCCAAGAAATATTAGGTATATAACTATAATAAACAATCCATTAAAAATGTTTCTTTTGTGGTAACAGATATTTTCTAACTCTGAATACTCATCTGAAGACTCAGTGATCATGAATATGCTGAAGCACACCAGCTTGTCAATCTTCTAGTTTTACATTCCTTTAACCAGCCCTACTATTCCAATACAACACACTGAACAAATATACTGAGCAAGTATACTAACCAAAATAACCAAAATGTTTGCTTCTTGTTGGTTTAGGTTTAAATCCTTAAATTTAAGAATGAAACACAATCAGGTTTTTAAAATAAATAATTTTAGAGAAAAAAAGGTGCAAATTTTCATTGTAGATTTTTTTGTTTAACATGACTCCAGACAGCTGTATTTAGCCCTGCCATTCTTCATGTAAATAATAATAAAAATGAATTAAGAACTGAGTTGAGAAAATAATAAGAACAAAAAAAATAAAAGTTTGAGAGATGGTAAAGTAAAATATAAGTAGAAATAGAATTATTTAGCTTAATTCTTTTGCACAGCGCTCCCTTTTAATCTTAGCTTAACTATAGATCAAAACTAGAAAATGATTGCAATTATATTTTTTACTATAAACCAAATAATCTATCATGTTGACCACAAGAAACATTAAAAAGAGATTTAAAACTTTGTATAATTATAGAAATCAGACACTAAAAGCAATATAAATTTTTTAAAAAAATCTAAATCTACTATGTTAATTATTTTAAGGTAGGCATTGAGTAGATAAGGCTACATTAGAACTAGGGCTCAAACTTCGATATTAGAAGCAATAGGTAAAGTATGGAGGAATTGCTACATGGCTGAAAATCCAAGGGTGGTATTTGTAGTAGAAGCAGATATTAAACAGTAAGAAGAACTTGTGAGCAATTGAAACTGTATTAAAATTGAGCGGCTGTCTCCTAGAGCAATGAGCATCAAGAGATGGATGCATACCCAGGCCTGTGGCAGATGATGGACCAGATTGTCCACAGTGTTCTCTTTCAAGTGCATCACTGTGTGATTCTCATGTAATGTCTCCTACTCATCTCCCATCTCCATAACGCAGGGTGGCTCAGACCTGAGACACACTCTTCATTCTCCCATTTGCTTTAGCTCAACATCATTCCATATGCACATCCTATTTATCTCATCCCCAAATTACATACCAATGACATGTACTTCATTTCTACTCAAAATGCTTTGAGCTCTTATCAAAGTTACAAATACGCCTCCTAGCAAGATGTCTTTCTTAAACTCTTCCTGTAATACATTCTCCACATAGAGGATTGTCCTTCTGAAACATAAAGAGTTGGGGGTATAGCTCAGTTGTTGAGGCTTTGCATCATGTGCATGATGCCTTGGGTTTAATCCTAGCATTTCGTAAATGCAGTGTGGCGTTACCCACTCACAGTCCTAGGATTTAGGAGGCAGAGGCAGGAAGATTACAAGTTTAGTGTTCTGTTGGCTATGAACATGTTAGGACTAGCCTTCACTGTGGTCAGTTGCCACGTGGAGCACACCTTCCTCATCATCTTGCTCATTTTGGTCGTACTTTGGATCTTCTACATCTCTTCTCTTAGCTTTGGTCTCTTTCCTCTCTCAAGAACATTCTCTGCTCCTACCTTCTCCTCACACTGTTCACAATCTTTAGCTTCTTGATCATTCTCATTCTTTTTTTTTCTTTCTTATAAGGACAACATTTAATTGAGGCTGCTTTCAGGTTCAGAGATTCAGTCCATTATCATCAAGACATGGCAGCAACCAGGCAGGTATGGTGCAGGAGGAGCTGGGAGTTCTACATCTTCATCTGAAGGCTGCTAGGAGAATACTGACTTCCAGGCAGTAAGGATGAGGGTCTTATAGCCTACACCCACAGTGACTACTACTCCAATAGGGTCACATCTTCTAAAAGTGCCACTCCTTGGGCCAAGCATATACAAATCATCACATTGCACTCCCTGGCCACCAAAAGCTTGTTCAAACACATGAGTCTATGAGGGCCATATCTAGCCATAGCATAATAAAAAGTACATTTACTCCGATTTCCAAAATCCCCGTAGTCTATAGAGTCTCAACAATGTTAAAAGTCCAAAGTTCAAAGTTTCTTCTGAGATTCATCCAATCACTTAACTGTAATCCCCAAATCAAGACAGGAAACCAGCTGGGCAAACTCCAAACTCTGCATCTCCATGTCTGATGTTGAAACGGTCTTCAGCTCTCCATCTCCTTTTTCATCATTGTTGATGGCTACAAACTTCTTTTCCTGGGCTGGTTCCACTTTCTGTTAGCATCTTTATCCTCAGTAGGTATCCTATGGCTCTAGCATCTTGAAAATCTTGGAGTCTCCAAGGCAACTTTAGTTTACAGCTTCTTGTTTCAATGTCTGGGATCACACATGATCTTCTGGGCTCCTCCAAAGGGCTGACATCACTTCCCCAGCTCTGCTCTCTGTCGCACTCTAAGCTCAGATTGATCCACTCCACTGCTGCTGTGGTCTTAGTGATTGTCCCATGGTAGTGGTATCTCCAATATGCTGGAACTAGGCTTCACCAAATCCTCTCACAGGCTCTCTTCGTGGTGCCAAACCTCAGATTCTTCATATGTCTCCTTCAGTACTGAGTCATCAACTGCAACTGAGGTGTACCGTCACCAATGGCCTTCCATGGCCTCTCACAGTGCCAAGCTTCAGCTGCTCTTCATGACCCCATAATGTCTTCAAACCAGTACCACCTGGGTGACTCTTACGACCAAGTACCACTGCAGCATGAGTGCAACCGTAGCTATCTCTGGAACAATGCTTCTTTGTGCTCTCAGAAAACACTTCCCAGAAGATTTCACTTCCCCTCAGTGATGTTAGTCTCTTCTTAATCATCACTAATTTCTTAGCTCTGATCATTCTCATGCTTTATCTATCTAGTCTCCTTGTTTTCAGCTCCAATGCCACCAGCTCTTATGATGTCCCCACTCTTCATCTACAACAACCTCATCCATTTGCTCCCCTTATGTATTACCTTATTTATGTATAGCAAGGGAATTGCCATATATTTGTGTTCATTTATTTACACATATATTTTATTATAAATGTTATTACATAGTAACACATAAAAACATACATTTATGTACACATGCAAACTATTTTTCTGTCACTTGAGTATGAACTTTGAGGAAACAATGATCTTATCTACATTGTTTATTTCTATATTAATAGATGGGCCTGGTTATAATAAGTACAATAAATAAATGTACAGCTGGGCGTGGCTATGAACGGTTTTAATCCCAGCACTCAGAGGCAGAGGCTGGTGCATCTCTGTCCAAGGCCATCAAGGACTAAGTAGTGAGTTCTAGACCAACAAGCATTACATAGTGAGACCCATAGTGAGGTTCAATAAACAAAATAATACATGTATGTTATTGATATTTATGACAGATTGTTTAGTAAGCCTGAATTTATTTTCTATATCTAATGTTTAAGTATCTGTAGTGATATTTTTGAAGCATTCTCTATTCTCTTCCAAAGGATATATCTTAAAGCTCTGGAAAATTTAAATTCATTTGGGATGAATAAAAGAATGGAGAATGGAGGATACAGAAAAGACACGAAGCCCCTGTGATCCACATCTGAAGTATTAGTCTCTTTAAGAATCTCAGATCCATCAGTACTATTCAGTATTTTCTTTGGTCTGATTAATTTCACCATGATTGCTTAGTTTCTGTCATTGCAGTTACTAGCTGCTCTTGGATAGAACAGTATCCACACAGAGGTTGTACAAGCTGTTGTCTCCTGTCAAATGTGTTATTGTCCCTACTGTAGGTGTATAAAAACTTCATTCTCTACTGAGCTACCCAAAGCTTGCTATCTGTTAACATGTCACCCAGGACAAATGACAAAGCCTTCATCCTTCCTTGTCTTACTGTTTGAAAGGCTGTTTAATAGTGAAAAAAAAAAAAAAGCTACTTCTGAATTCTTTGTTTAGAATTGTATTCTGTCACCTTTTGTGTCAAATAATCTCTTTTCTGTCTCTAACTATATGGAAATCTTAGGATGTTCTCCAAAGACAGAGAGGCAAGGGAAATGAGTGCCAGTCAAGTGTTCTCTCCATTTGCTTAAGTATTCCCCTTGGAGGTGTTCATTTACTAACAATATCCATAATTTTATATAGACAATGCAAATGTAAACTTCAGCTCAATCCCTGTGCAAATAGTTTACCACTGCACTTTATCAGACGCAACGCTTAATCTTGACTGTCAACTTGGCTGGACTGAGGAGTGCACAGGCAATCAGTAAGGCTCAGGGCTGAGTGTGTCTGGTGAGGGTTTCTCCAGAAATTAACTATGCATGGGAAACTCACCCTGAATATGGGCTATGCCATCCTGCAGCCTAAGGGCTTAGATCAGCAGTTCTCAATCTGTGGGTCTGAGTCTTTCACAAAAGTTACCTAAGGCCATTGAAAAATGCAGACATCCATTATGATGCATCACAGTGGCGTAAGTAGAGTTATAAAGTAGTAAGAAAAATAGTTTCATTGTTTGGGGTCACCACAACCTAAGAACTAAATTAGAGGGTCACAGCATTAGGATGGTCAAGAAGCACTGGTCAAAATAGTATAGAAGCAGAAAGAAGTAGCCAGCTAATATGGGCACATTCTCTCTGGTTCCTGACTGCCTGAGGTAAGAAACCCTGCTCTAGCACATCTTTGCTATGATATTGAACAACGTTTCTCTATTCTGTCCTTCTGCCATGATCTTGTTTGTTTTTTAATCTGGAAATTTACTTTAATAACGACTCTGCTCCATTATCTTCCCACAGGTGAACAGTACTGATCCTTAGGCAAAGCTTTGTAACTTCATCACCCCTTCAAGGTCACATTTCTGACAATACTGTAACAACAGCAGTGAAACCTACACACAAGGTTCAGAGGGAATGCTGAGACCATAGAATGAGGTGTGTGTGTGTGTGTGTGTGTGTGTGTGTGTAGACCAGGGAAGTGATTCAACCTTAATTCTATAGAATGAGTGGGGAATATCCAGATAAAAAAGAAGACAGAGGACTATAGCAATACTGTAATAGATGGGATATTTTGTTACACCTTGGTTTTTATTTACTTTTTATATCTGAAGTCAACCATAATTTTTCACATGAATAGAAAATACTTTGCTATGTATTTATTGGCTTGTTTATATCTTGCTTTACCACTAAGCTTTTTATTCCTTGTGTTTTTCCCATTGTATATGTCATGGCAGTGAATTTTATTTAGAAAATGCTAGCTACAGAGCAGCTGCAGAGCTTCTCATGACTTCCTTCACACATACTCTTTAGCTGTGGATGTGCGCAGATAGATTTTGTTTGAATTAAGAAAGTTTCAGGATTTGCTGGAAGATTCCCAAGTCCACACTCTTACTTGTATCTGCGTTTATAGAAATGCTGGTATTATCTTTAAAATAAAATGTTCTCATTTATCCCTACATTCTCACTGTGGAAATAGATATCAGACTTTCTCGCTTTATCTTTGATCTTGTATTCAGAACATGAAAGTACATCTTCAGCACACTCCCATTTTGTATATTGGTAGCCCAATGGCATTATCAGTAAAAGTAAAGGATCTATGACTTTTCTTATATATTTCTGTAGAAATTGACAAATGGCTTAAGTATAAAAATGCTATTCTCTTAAACAGTAATTATTATGATTGATAAAATAGTTGAAGATTTATGAAGATATTCACTAGGCCTCTTATGCTTAGTAGCATGAGAACATACTTTAGGTACATGTTTAAATTAGAATTGTGTGTTTTATATATGGATTATAGACAGACACATAGACATAGAATAATACTCCCCTTTCTTCCAACTAGACTGTTTCATTACATAATTATAGAAACTACCATTTTGTAACTCAGTCTCTTCTAGGAGAACATAACTATATTAACAAAGGTATTTGAAGAGAATAATGTTTTGCTTTTTCTGATTGAAAAGGAGGTAGAGGCATACACTGAGACTTAAATGCTTGCTTGTGACGATAGATGTTTCCATTAAAGTCATTAAAATGTCATTTGTAGAAACAAATTTTCATTGAAAGACACTGAGGAAAACATTAACAAAGTATTTGAATGAGTTGCTTGCTCTGTGGAAGGAAAACATGGAAAGAAGGTATGAAAAAAAAAATAGTCTCTCACTCCAAAGACTAGGAAGAACTCTTTGAAAATATCTGGTCCAGGTATAAGTATCAGACCTGTTATATCAAAAGAAATGAGTTCTGGTGTCCACAGTGCTAGAGTTAGAAGTACCACCATTTTGCTTTTAAGGTTAGGACAATTCTAAGCTCTAGTCATTTGAGTTCATTTGCCTTAATGACTTCTACATTCACACAGAGTTCTTGAGAACTACTTAGGAGTATGATTGAGTAGTCAGATACCTATAAATATAAAAAAAATCACAAAGTCAATGTAACTAACAAAGAAATAATTTTTGTATAACGAACTTGTGGGGGAGGCTATGGAAGTTGTGTGGCAGTGTGGTCATCCTCGTTTTGTTACCAGTGGATTGAGAGATAGAATGATCACATTCTGCCATAGATCAAACCTTGGTAATCCAGACAATTTTTCCTCCTCCTTCTCCTCCCCCTCTTCCTCCTTTTCTTCTTCTTCCTCCTCTTCCTCCTCTCCTCTGCTTCCTCCTCTTCCTCCTCCTCCCCTTCTCTTTTTTTCTTCCTCCTCTTCTTCCTTCTCTTCCTCCTCCTCCTCTTTTTTTTCTTTTTCTGAAGAGAGTAGCTTGAGAGAAGAAAGGTTTGCATAGTTTGATGCCAAAACATTCATGAGAAAGCTTTTGGAGGTTTTTTTTTGTTTGTTTTGTTTTTGTATTAGCCTGTATCATTAATTTCCATTCTTATTCTTATTTGTCACCTTAATCCTCACTAGCTGATGAAATCTTGGACTCCCCCTCTAGAAGAACATTTATATGATGGCATGTGTGGAATTTCAAATCTCCTTTCCAGGTATTGGCTGAGCACTGAACTCCCAGTGTGGCTCCACAGGTATCAGTTTCCTGAAGTGTGGATTAGAGTATCTCCTTCCACTCAGTGTCCCAACTGCACAGTTTCTTTCTACAAATACTGTAACTGTCATAGGACTCCGTTCGTGCATGTGCAGTGCCTAGTATACCATAACTTGGACCATTTTCTCCACCACTTTACAAATTGCAGCAAGGGTGTCACTTGACCACGGTGGTGACCTGCTGACTAACACACCTAATAACTTACTTTCCCCCTTGACCTGCTCCTATAGTGTCCAAAATGCATCACAGGATCAGCTTTTAAGCTGTCTAGTGGCAATCAAATCCTAATCTTAGAGTCTACTTTTATGAGAAAAAAGAAAGCTCTTGCAAGACATGACAATAAATCACCTCAAGACTTTGTGGTTTAAAACAAGGATTTTATTGTGCACCTGAATTGTGTTGGTTGGGAATGAAAAAAAGAATAAAAAGTTATTTGCTAACTTTCAATGTTGTTCTTGCAGCTATGAATTGATTGAAAAGGAACATGTCAAATCAGTTTTTGTTAATCTAAAGTATGCTAAGATAACGTGTTATTTAAACTAAAACTGCAGCAAATATTTTCAAGAACAATCCAGTGGATATTCATGTACAAGGTTTCCTTGAAGCTGGTTGCACATGTAATTGCATTTTTAAGCATCAGTTATAATTTAGTACTTTAATAAATACAAGTCTTGTCTTGAATTCTAAGTTTAAGTTAGACTATAAATATAGGGTATTATCATTTCATAGATAAGATATACCATACATGTATTCAGCAGAGAATTGCTTTCTCTTTAGAAAAGAAAACAAAGGCTTGAGTAATAATGTAGGAGGAGCTAAGGTGGGAGGAGTAAGGAGAGGAAGAGGAAAAGGAAAAGGAAGAGGAGGAGCTGGAGAGGGCAGAGATGTAGGAGGATGAAGAGCCATGCAGGTGTGGAGAGCAGTCCCAGGTGACAACTTATATTTAGGTTAGCTAATTGGGAAACAACTCTAATTGTACGGGCATATTGTTATTGAGCATTACCAAACATATAAAGCCTTTGATTAATATTTAAGCATTAGAGTCTCATTTTCCCACCAGGTCCCCGTGGATGGTGGGACGGTCTGGGCAATGCCCAGCCTTGTGGGGACAGAGTGGAAGATTGGCAGAGCCATCTCCCACGCTGGTGTCTCATGAGTGGCAGGGCTGGTGTTTCTGGCTGGCTGTTTCTAGCTGTGGCGCACGTGACCTCTGACTGCTGAAAATGGCAGCTGAGCTAGGCAGAGCTGCTGCAACTTAGATAGTAGGCTTGACTAGCGGCCATTTTAAATAATTACTTCGACATCATAATGACATAGTAGCTTAGCTAAAATCAAACCTGAAAGTACTTTTACTTCCAGTTCCTAACCTTTTTGCAAACCCACTATTTTATGGGCTGCATATGAATGCATACATGAAAACACATCCAAATGTATCCCTAAACAAGGGCTAATTCTCTTTCTAGAAGCCACAGGTTGCCAAGTGCCACAGGTGGGGTACTTCCCTCTAGTTTTTGGTGAGAAGCATCCTGGAGAAGCCAAAACATCATCACCAGGGCTCTTGATTATTCCCCAGAACTTGATGGCAAGAACCTACGCTTGGTGAGGTCACAGCCCCAGGGGTGAGCCTACCACTATTATTTTGTTAAATGAACATAATATCAAACTTCCCTCTAAGTTTGGATGTCTCTACACACAGATTAGTAGCTTTCAGTTCTCATCAGAGTTTCCTTGTCAGTGGGTGGTGATTAACACAGAAATTCACAACTGGTCAACATGCAGAGATTAAGTGTCTGCAGAGGGCTCAGCCATAAATGCCAGATCTGTATCCTATTCCCTCCTCTTAAGGCTCAGGGACCATCGGGGAAAGGGGTGAAGAGATTGTAAGAGCCAAGTTCAGAGAAGATTCGAGTGAAATAGTGCCTTCTGGCTGTGACAAGAACACTACATTTATGAACTCACAGGTGCTGTGGTTGCCTACACAAGCCTGCACATGATCAAGTCAGCCAACTTTCCAATGTGGAGGAGGAATGTCTTACAGGCATCCACTCTTAGCTGAGGGATTCTCCACAGTTAATGGTTTCTGAGGAAGGGAGAGTTGGGATTTTCTCTTTATTTGTGTGACCTCTGGCAAGTTGACCATGTTCCAGAGGATGACCCCACACCCATGAGTATATGGGGAGCACAAATTAGACTCAGTAGTTTATTATAAAAACAGAAAAGAAAATCAACCAGAGAATGTAAGGTTGAGAAAGTGTGGGAATACGTGAAGGAGCCAGGAGAGTTAAAGTGAGTAGGGAAACTGAACGCGACCAAATTACACAGAATGCATATGTGTAAGCCTCAAGCAATCAATGCATACTATGTTTAACTATTATATTCAACATGTTTTATAAATATAAATAATGTTTATAGTAGAATATAAATAACATTATATTAAATAAATATATTAAAAATGGTTAAGAGTCTGTGCTTATTTTTTGGTAGTTACAGAGGTCAGACTTAAGGGATTGTCATGCTTTGTATATGCTATGTAAGTGCTATACACAGATAAAGTGAGTATACTTCATAGTATATGTCATTATGTATGAAAACACTTATACATATATCTAGAGTGAAATAAGTTCATAATTACCTGGGCACATGAGACAAATTAAATGAAATGTTATTCCAATAGCAATGGATAAAACCCATGCCTTGGTTGTCTAACTTTGGAGAAATGAGTCACCATACTCTGATGGGCAGCACATAACGGCCCATACATTCACAATAGCTGCATCTGCATTTTACAACAGTAAGGTCTGACTGCCACAGGGAGACAAATGATGACAGAGCACATGACCTGGCCAGCCAATCAGATGGTACCAACAACAAGGGGCGAGAGGTCATGGGCAAATGAGGCATGCGTGGACAGTATAAAGGCACTCCCCAATACTGTAATAAAGGAGTCTGCTCCCACTTCTCACCTGACTCCTGGAGTCTGTGTTGTTGCTTCTGCACCTTCTTACTCCCTACTCCCATGGACCATCTCGAGGGGCCGAAGGCTAGGGAAACATCTAACTATTCTCAGTAAACATAATTAATGTTCCATGCAGAAGGGACTGAATCTCCAAGCATGATGAGAACTATTCTAAGTAAGTCTGCAGCATTTTGGGACACTGTGTAATGCCAGAAAATAAAGACTGGAGAGAGAGAAATGGGGGGGGGCCTCTGGTGGTATGCATTAAAGGGGCATAGAAGCCAATTGAAAAAGTGTCTGAAATTGTAATGTGACAATAGAATAATGCAGGAGACCATTACAATCTGAACTGTAAAATAAATAAATATTCATGTGTTCATACTCATATAAACAAATGCTCAAACAAAGTAACACATGGCTAAGGATTCCAAAATCTGACCCACAGAAGCCTTCTAAATAAATTTTGTAAATTTTCAGCATCCAAGAAGAGAAACACCAGGATGCTTGCAACCTCCTTCCAAAGTGAATAGTGTGAAAAACAGTGAAGAATGACATCACTGTAGGAAAACCTCGCTAACTCTACCTGGGCCAGAGATGAAGGCAAGAAACCCTGCTATCATGTACACTCAACTCTGTGGTCTTCCTCTTGCTGAAACCTAACTCCAGCCCTGCAATCAGAGAAAACATCAGACAAGCTTTAATTACTACACACAGTCCTCAGCACCTGACTAGAACTACTCAAGTCTCAAGTTGTCGCAACAAGAAAAGACTAAAGAGACCTGGCTCTAAAGGAGGCTGGGGAGACAGAGTACCAGATGCAGCATGGTGCCCACACTGTATACTGGACTAGAAGAGAAGACAGCACAGGAAAAATAACATCCAGATAAACTACAGGCTTTAGCTAACAGTCACCTATCAATATTGGCCCATTAACTATAACATGGGTTTCATAATGTAGTAAGATTGTGGGTAGACCCAACTTCTATCCTATATTCTTGGTAGACTTATATTAGGCTGTGATTTCACCAAACTAAGAATCTTTGATGGAAACTGGAATACTTAAATTTCACACACTTTACAAATGATGCAACGACAAAGATATCACAAAGGTTGACATAAATGAGCTTTTGTGTTCTAATTAGTCTTTGGTATTATAGAATGGCAGGTTGTAGGCACTTGAGGAAATCCCTCTCTTCAAGTATGCCTTCCTTGCTAAATATGTTCCCTTCTCTCCTCACTTTGATATATGTAGACTTTCAAAAAATTATTCGATTTTTAAAAGTAATTTCATAAAGTGCAGGAGAAATGGTTTTCAGCACATACTGCTCTTGCAGTTCCCAGCACCCAAAACAGTGGCTCACAACCACCTGTAACCCCATCCCCGGGGGCATCAGACTCCTCTAGCATAGACTCCATGGCACCAACACTTAAATGCGTGTAACAGCCTCCCCCACATACATAATTAAATGAAATGAATCATCACAAACTTCATAGAAATGTGTATTGCTTACTTAGACTATTTCTCCCACAGGTACTGTCCTTTCTCCCTCCACTCTGATGAGTCCTTTTTGTTTCCCTAGATCATTTCATTTCTATTTCCGAGGTACATGCATACACACTTTATGCATCTCTACAAAATCTAGAGATCATAAATGAGAGAAAGCAGGATCACTAAGACTTGGTTAATTCGTTTAATATGATTATCACCAGTTGCATCTATTTTTCCTGTAAATGACATATACCCGTTCTTCTCAGGACAATAAATATCATTGTGTATTTGTACATTTTCTTTATCCATTCTCCTGTTGAGCACTAGATAGATTTCATAACTCAGCTACTGTGAATACAGCTGCAGTGAATATTGATATGCAAGTGTCTCTGGAATATGTTGACTTGAGGTCCTCTAGATAAGCACCCAGGGCCGTATAGCTGGGTCACATAGGAGATCAACTTTTAGATCATTCATGTATTAATTTTAAATTCATGTACAAAATAACAGATTTCTTGACAGCATTTTATACAAATTTAATTTCACTTCATCCACTGAGGCCCTCCCACCCCTCTTCCACATCCTTCTGGCCTCTGTCTGCTTCTTCTCCCCTTTCTAATTTCTTGTCACATGTGTTCCATGACCCTCCCCTCCTCCTTTTTTTTAACCCCTCCCCCAGACTCTAAACCAAGAGTCCTCAGGGTTTGCTCTGGTTTATCCTCTTGTGCTCAGAGTTCAGTTTTGGCAAGGCCAGATCAGGATAGATGCTCTTATGGAAGAATGTGTCAAGGCCAGGCACCGATCCTACAGTGCCCCTCCTTTTTTATCAGGGCATCATGGCTGGCAAGTGAAGTGTCTCAGCTTCATCTGCTGCACAGTTAGCATGAGACTTTGTCATAGAATTAACATCTTAAACATCATGTGACCCAAAAGAAGGTAGACTCCAGTCGGAAGAAAAGAGTGAAGGGGGCTGATGGTCTTTATTGGGTCCTGTTCAGGTAAGGAAGCTTAGATTCTCTGCTCAGTCTGCTCTTTGGTAAAGCTCAGAGAGCACACTGTGAAGCAAAGGCTCTGCATACACATGATGTGAAGACATGTGTGAGCTGGTATTTATGTGGAATAAAGGAATTTAAGAAGATACTTGTGAAAATCTTTACGAGATATCTGAGCATCTTTTGTCATGAACTCCCTGGCAACCGGACTGACGGCAATGGACATTCCCCATCAGAGATGAACCTCCTGGGTGTGATGGTATTCTGTTAGCTTCCTTGGACAACATCTGACAGTTTTGCAACATTAAAAATATGCTCATTTGCATCTTCCCCGGGAACATCTGGAGAGGAGAAAAAAGTGCCTGTGGAAAGCTGCTCGGCCCGCAGCAAACTGAGGCTGAGCAAACATTCCAGCTTTCCCTTGCTGGCCATCACTCACACCCAATGTATTTATCCTTTTCCCCGACAAGAGAACAACATTTGGAATAGCTCAAGCTGCTGAGTTAATCATCCAGACACCATGGGGACATTTTAAGCTGCAGGGCCAACCTACCTCACATGATTTGGAACCAACACAACCACCAGGCTGAATAAGGCTTGTCCTGCAGCCTGTCCAGTTGTGTGGGGGAGGGCAGTTTGCTGACATTCAAATTTCCTATCTCTGTTTAGAACATCAGTGCCAGGGCAGAAATATGCCAGAATTTCAATGAGTCAGTGACTTTGATTCTATTTCAGCTCAAAATATACTGTTCCCTAACATGGGTGCACTCCTACTATCATCCCCTCAGTTACTCTTGTGATTTTACTGTGTTTAAGCACAGCAGGGCTGCCAAGCTGGCCTAGCCCTTATCATTCTTGAGTTGGGGCAGAGCCTCTGAATTTAATCACTAGACCAAAACCCATTTCCCCATTCCTAACACCTACCCAAGTGCCCTAGAGTCTGTAAGAGTTGGCTTCATGGACACCACACCTCTCCTGCTTTGCCTGTGGTACCCGGTGAAGCCTGGTCTTGAGAGCTGATGGTCATGGGTTGTTTCTTGACTTACTGAAGTAGATAAATGTGCATCTCTGCTTTACTGCATAGTGGCAGTGACTTCACACTCAGAGTGTATTTATATTCAGATCAAAGTCAAATATGAATGGGCAGATAAAATGTTGTCTGGAACCTGCCTTCCTAACAGTATAAATTCCTGACAGCTTGGCTGAGAGAAACCAGACACTGATTTGACATGAAATGGAAATCAATGTACTTTGGAAGTTCTCTGTAGACTTGCACTGCATAGCATAGTTATGGCTCGTTCATTTGGGATGCCTGGGTTATCCAGTTACTGCTTCAGACTCCCACCTTGTTTGGTGAAGTTTAATGAGTCAGTTCGTACCATCAGGTAACTGCAGACTAAGGATCCTGGGGCATCACTTGGGCAAAGAGTGACAGATGATATTTCTGCATTTCTTTCCAGGGTGACTATGACATGTTTTAAGATGTTCTCAAATGCATTTCTCATTTCTCTGTTGTCTCAATTTCTCTGATCATCTTCGACTCTACCACTAAAGCTTCACTGTTTAATGTATCAGAATTCAAACATTAGAACATCTAAGGCTGGCCAGCTCTTAGCCGTTAAAAAATGGTCCCTGTGTTTTGGTTCATCCCAGCTAACTGCAAAGGTCTTCACCCAATCATGTCCTCTTGTCATGAAAAGGCAGGAAAGGTACAAACGTAGCTGAGAGGACTGTTTTCAAAATCAATCCCTCATATTTAAAAGAGATCCATCCTTCCCAGGTGGCACAAACACAGTCCTTTGAACCTAGACCTCCATCTTCCTGAGTTCTCCTCCATTTCTTACACACTGAGGACAGCTTCCAGGTGCCCTCGGAGCCAACGAAAATAGATGGCTTTTTTCCCTTAATGGGGTTCACTTTGATTTTCTGTCATTGTGGTCAATGACACAAGACCTGCTCCAGTGTCTGAACACTGGAGGAACATCACTTTCCTTCACGTCCCTTGAGCTGCATTGTTTGTGATCGCCTGCCAGTCCTGTATCCCTCAGGGCCTGTGTTCTCTGGTCCTGGCTCTACCACTGCAAGATTTCTTAAGTAAGTAACATATGCACAATCCAATAAACAAAGATGTTTCTAGCTTCTGAAACTCTTCTAGACTATGTAGGAAAACTGTCTATTTATGTGTTTATATTTAATTAACAAATGATAACATGTTTAAAGTATATGATAGAGATCTTGACCTATGATCTATACATACATCAGAGAAAGATTAAATCAAGCTCATTAGTATGTCCACTATTTACCCTCTTACCATTTTATTTACTTGTTTTAGGCAAAAATGTCCTTGGGGAGAAACACTTGGGGAGGGTACCAGGACCCTGGTCCCTCTTTTTCTTCTCTTTGCCCTCTGGCTCTTGTTAGATGAGCAAGTGTGATCTAACACATGTTCCTTGGCATGCTATTGTGCCTGTTACCAGTTCTAAAACTACTAACTAAAAGATTACTGGGCAAACAGTCCTGGAGCAAACGGTCTGAAACTATGATTTTCCTCTTATAAATCTCTTGTTTTGGGTGTCTTCTACAGTGATAGACAGCCAGCTAACACAGAATACCAGATCCACACTGCACTTCTATTTTTTTGAAACAAGAATTCTTGCAGCCCAGGTTGATTTTAAACGTCCTACGCAGCAGAGTTTAGCTTGAACCCTGGATATGTTTTGTCTCCATCTCCTAAATGCTGGGATTATAAGCATGTAAAAGCAATCAGCTCAGACTGAATGTGGAGTTGGTTGCTCATTCTTCCTTCTCAAGAGAAGTTTTCTTGGCTCATGGCTTTCAGATAGACCGAAGCTAGCTGTCCTTAAAATAGGTAGCAGTTGTGTATCAGACTCAACTCTTGAGTTCGTCAAACCAGGTAAATTAAGGCAGATGCCTCCTATACTCTCAATAGCATGCTCACAGAGTCATAGCACCTATGGTTACAGATCTCTAAAGTTCATGCCTTTAACATTTAGCACACAGTAGGCATGGAGTTGAGGGTTTCCTATACTTTGACTCCATTTTACCCTAGTGATCACAGCAGGAACAGATACTTTCAAACAGGCATGAGACACAGTAGGACACATATTTTCATAAAGTCACCAGTATCAGGGAATCCCATCTTTGAATTCCAAAGACACAGCCCTTATTCTGTCCACCACACTCATCTCTTCTCCTCTGCCCACCCACATGTATGAATGAACACAGAGTGGAGTTAGATATGAAGTCGTTGGGGGAAGAGAAAAGCTGGCTACTTAGACTCTCTTGATTTTCAAACTTGAAGCTGAGTTTCATGGAAAGGGAAAGGAAAGAGAGGGTAAAGCATTCGTTCCTCCCTTGGGACTCTCCTGGAGCTATACGAAGTTCATTCCCTTGCAAAGGTCACTGGGCAAACCTCTGAAATGTTTCTAACGGTGTTTGACCTTGACTCTGATGAAGGAGGCTGTGTTTACTAAGAAAGTGTGCAGTACACTCAGTAATTTGGACAAAGAGGTCATCTTTGTACTATGGCAACGTCAAAAGTGTGGGGAATGTCATCTGTTCTGTGCCTCTTCCCATCATTTGGAAAGTATGCCTAGTGGATAGGTGTGGCAGAGATAGCTGCTCTTTAAACGCTTCTGAGAAATGTTGCCAAGAAGCACACTTACATTATTTAAAGACCTTTTAAAAGAGAGCCCTCCCCCTTGAGCACACTCTTGGCTGGTAATCTACACTGAACAATCTGCAGCTATATTTCTTGGAGACATTATTTAAAATCCTTTTAAAGTGCAGCTCTTCCTACTTCCCGACGATGGATACCTGTGAAGGGCTTAATAGTACCGAGGAGGGTGGCTGCTACTTAAAAGGGTTTAAAAGAATGCTGCAGCCATATTTTATGCCCCCATGCCTAAAAGCCCATAGTAATGGGGAAGGGAAAAGCCATGGCTTCCTTCTCTGGGCATGAATTGTAATACTTCTAGGTTTTCCTTCTCTTTTTGAAGAGCTGTCAAGATCACTGACTGGTCAGTCCATAATAGCTTTACTCCTAGAAGAGTGCCCATCCAGAGAGAGTGAAGATGCCTCTTAACATTTTTAAAGTAGAGGTTGTAAGTGTCAACTCACACAGATGCCCCAAAGAGTGATGCAGTCTGACCAGAATGGCAACGAGGATTTGTGCAGGTCATTACATGTAATGATGTATGTTCACATACAATATACATGCTATAAGATATACATATAGCTTATAATAGAGGCACATATTCTCAATGAACAAGCATTTCACTGGACTTCCGGTAGCTCAGCGGAGTGGTACACATGGCTGGTATTGATTGAGCACAGTGTTTAAGGTTCTCTCCCTAAACTTCACATGCAGCCTGTTATTTAATGTTCATAACAGCATTGTGAGGGACCATTGTTGTTATCATTCTCTTGCAAATGGAAAAACTGAGGCACAGAAAGACAAGTCACTCTGCTGCTGAACGGGATGAGCTTGATTCCCATTCTGCATGTGGTGGCTCTTTCCAGAGCCCACATTTCTAGGTATCTTGCTATTAATCAGATAGACTGTTGTCCTACAAGGTTTCAAGTTTGAAATTGAATCCCCATCAGCAAATATGAGACACTGGAAGATTAAGACATCTATGGTGTCTAAGAGGTGTAGCCTTTGGGGTGAGGTTTTGGGATTAAATAAGATCATTAGAATACAGTCACATGACTGAGTATCCTGGTGGCTTTGCAGGAAGATGGAGAGAGACTACTAGAGATATATGTACACATAAAGGTATTCCTTGTCTCTCACATGTAATACCCTGGATACCTAAAGCTTTTGCTTAGAAGAGGGTTGTCACCAGTTATCAGCAGTTCTGTGGTGGTTTGAATGTGAAGAGACCCCACAGGCTCATATTGAGTGTTTGGTTCCCAGTTGGCAGACTGTTTAGTTACAAAGAGGTGTGTCACTGGGGATGAGCTTTGAGTTTCAAAGGTCTGTGCCAGGCCCAGTCTCTCTCCCTCTCTTTCTCTCTGCCCGATGCATGTGGATAAATTGTAAAGTCTTAGTCACTGCTCCATTGCCATGCCTGCCTGCCTGCCTGCCTGCTTCCACGATCATGGACTAACCCATGAAATTTAAACCCATTGAAATTTAAACAAACTCCCAATTAAATTTTCCCTTTTATAAATAGCCTTAGTCATGTTGAATCTTCACAGCAATAGAACAGTAGCTAAGACAAGCCTCTTACAACAAGACATTGCCTTTGAATAAGAACTGTGAACTCAAAATAGAGTTTGGTATTGTGTTATCAGCAACAAAACACATTAATACAATTACACTCTCCTGATTTTCCACTCAAGATGAATCTACTAGTTGTCAGATGAACAGTGCTCACACAGTATCTGTTCCTCCTGTGACTGTTATCGGCTGTCACTTCTTTATTGATGAGCATCAACAAGTCTCAGTTAAACTGGTAAACGTTTATAAGAGCACATTATGGATTTAGTTCTTTTTATAACAAAAAATCCCTGGTGTTGATTTGCTCATTTAGTCTGTATATCATCTGGACTTTCCAAAATTAAAGAAACCATGAGCTCTTAAAGCTTAAAAAAAAAAATAAAATAAAAATAAAAAAAGGAAAAGAAACTAGAAATTACCCAATAAGTGACTTTATCACCCACATGAGATCAAGACCCACACAGAACAAAGGCATGCCTTTAAGTGACATATCTGGTAACAAATCCAGCTGTGTGGTCTCTCCTCTAACAGGAGTGTCCAATCACCCCTGATTCAACAGCTTGCAGCATATTGTTCCACTGTGGCCAGGGAACGTATGGTTAGCCAAGTGCTGTACTCTGGTCAATGACATAGTATCGTATATGCTGTTAAGTAGAGTTATGAAAGTCATTCAGATCATGCGATTTGCTTGTTCATTTTTAATTTTGAACCTTGTCATTCCCACAGGCAGAAATGAGTAAAAGAAATACATAGTTAAAAACTTATTCAGATAAGACCAACTTGGGTCATTTATTCATGTTTTTTTATGAGAAGTCAAAATTTCCTATTTCAAGATGTTGAAATATGGATTTGCTCATTATGATGCAATAGATACAGTTAGTATGTTTCCTTGTAAAGTCTTCCAGAAGAGCCCCTAAAATAAGCGCAGAAATTTATATAATGAAATGTCACCTATTTACTCTAAAATGTATTACACTAATAGCAATAAAACAAAACAAAATTTATTTTGAAACACATTTTAAAAATAATTCTTTTATTCCTTTTTTTGGGGAATTTTGTGCAATGTATTTTGATCACATTAACTTTCTTCCCCAACTACTTCCAGATCCCTCTTGCCCCTCCTTTCCCTGGAGTAACATCTGAGAGATCAGAAGTATACAGGATACTTTTAAGTTCATTGTCAATAGACAGCATCTTTCAGAAAATGACATTGTAGCAGAAATCCTCATTATAAAATAAAACAAAGCTGGAAAAACTGGCTCAACTTTGAGGTTTCTTCTTTAATTTTATGATAAGATCTATTTTACTTAAGAATTTATTTTATCTACAAAATTGTATGTGTGGGAGTTTGTTTGCAATACCCACAGAGGGCAGAAGGAGGCAATGAATCCCTTGCAACTAGAGTCAGAGAGTGTTAAAAGCCCCATGTGGCTGCTGGGAATTGTGCTTGGGTCTTCTGGAAGAGCTGCCATTTCTCTTAATTGTGGAGCCATCTCTCCAGCCTCTTTCTCTTCCTCCCTCCCTCCCTCCCTCCCTCCCTCCCTCCCTCCCTCCCCTCCCTCCCTCCCTCCCTCCTCTTCCTCCTTCCCTCCTTCTCCTTCACCTCCTCCTCCTCTTCCTTTCCCTTAATCTCATTGAGTTCAGTTTGTGTACTCAGATACTATTGGAAACGGGCATGCCTGGAGCATGGGTCAACTTACCATGGATCACTTCATTAAAGAAAACGGACTTTCTATCTCTCAGAAACTATCAAATAACAAAAGCTCATCAACTGGTGGTAGAACTTCATGGCTACCTCTCCCCTTTCTGTGCTGCCATTTGCCTGGCTTGAGCTTACACAGGTCTCTCTGACACATGATGTTGTAATCATTGTGAGTTCATAGATACAGCTCCCCTGTTGTGCCCAGAAAACAATGTTTCTTTGAAGTTATTTACTACCTCTGACTTTTACAGTCTTTCTGTACTTTCCCCCTCTCCCAAAGATCCCAGACCCTTATGGGGAGTGGCCTATGACAGATATTTTATAATTAGAATTTTAGTTTGAATATTACTTCCTGAGGGGTAATATTTACCCATTGACAATGAGCACAAAAAATGCCCTTCATCTTTCTAATTGTTCACACTGTGTTCATGTCTTGAAATAAATTTGTGTTTTTTTAACCTATTGTTTATCTTTCCCAATAAAATAAAAATTCCATGAAACTAAGCTTATTTGATATTTGGAGACTAAGGTTCTTCTTAGGAATGCTCAGTGAGTCTAAGTATTTAGGGAAAGCTTTGAGAGGTGGCTTTAGTTATCTGAGCAAGAAGATATTTCCCAAGGGAAAGAAAGCATGGAGAGTGTGGAAGACTAGTGACATGCAGAGTGTAATTCTCCATATAATCAGAGCAGTCCAGGTTAACTGTAGCTTAGACTCACATTCATTGTAACAACAGGAGACCATGAGCCTAGCGGTTGTTGTTGCTGTTGTAGGTTTTTGATTCCCAATTCGAAGGTTATGACTATCAATACATTTTCAACTTCTTTCAGGTAGTAGTTTGAAGCAACTGTGCCTTGGGAAAGGGGATTCTTTGGGTAGTAGGAGGGTGAAGGAGACACAAGAGTGGAAGGGAAGCTACGGATCCGAGAGAAGACGTGTCTGATGGACCAGGAGAGATGTGGTGATGGGTACAGACCGACGTGGCAAGAGTGGGAGACAGAACTCAGGACCAGTGAGGGATATGAAGGCATGGCTGGTGGGCTGCGTTGTCCCTGTGGAATAAGCAGATGAGGAAAGGAGTCAAGAGGGAAACGTGGTCTTCAGATCACGTGACAGATGACTCACAATGCCAAGTTGGAGACAATAGGAAGTGAACTAGGCTTAGAAGAAGAATCCTGGACACATTAGCAGTGAGATGGTAGAGGCTCCACTTAAACATAATTGCAGGAAAAGTTTGTCTTGGACAATCTTCCCAAACACATCCCAGACACGCAGTATACATGACCCTACCTCAGTAGACAGTGATCACTTTTAGTTTTAAACAACCATCCATATCTGTGTACTTAACTGCTAAGTGGACAGCATAGTGAGCTAAACTAAGCACCTTTCTCTCCTTCTGCTGACACTGCAAAACCCAACTGGGCAATGACAGTCATCAAGATATTTCACTTTTTAAGTTTTTGACAGTGAAATGGTATTTCACATGTTAAGTCCTTGATGGTGAAATGAGATTAAAGGGAATGGATTTATTTTCTGATTATTTTGACACTGGGTATTTCTGAGCCAAATAATTTATAGGTATAAATATGAACTGATCGATGAAGCACACGAGTTATGAAGATAAACTCAGGCACATAATCTAGGAGTGCCATATAATGCCCAAGAGGCAGGAGGCTGCTGGTGTTTGTTGACACTAAACTACCAGAGAAGCAGGGAATGCAGCCCCTGAGTCCCCTGCAGCCCCTGGGCCCCCTGCAGCCCCTGGGCCCCCTGCAGCCCCTGGGCCCCCTGCAGCCCCTGGGTTGGACAGTTCACAAAGGTCAGAGCTCCCTAATTGGCTGTTCTAAGACTCGACTCTGAACGTTTGGAAAGAACTCAATTGTGTATTTCAAACTGTGTGCGATTCTGAAGATTTTTAGAAAAGGAACCCCACAAAACTGCAAGCTCCCCTTTAATCAACTTAGCATCATTATAGTTCCTACCACCAAAAAGCTCGTTTTTGATTCAGCCTAATTTTTAAGTGTTTAGCCTCTAATTCCCTTCAATATAGACTATAGACTCCCAAAAAGCCTATGAATAATTTTGTTGAGTAGACTTATCTTGCTTATTCTTCACTAAGCTATTAGCACATGTGTGTGCACACATATGTACATTTGTATGTCTATGTGTATGTTTTAGTATGTTGTGGATACACTTGTGTTTGTATGTATGTGGACATATGTGTACACATATATATGCAAGTGCTCATGTGTATCATGTATGTGGAGGTTAGTGATATATATTGGGAATTCTTAGTTGTTCTCTATCTAATTTTTGAGACAGTATTTCTCACTGACTTTAGAGCTTATTTGCTGGGTTAGACTGACTGGCCAACAGGCCTCATTAATCCTTTGTCCTGGCCACCCCAGTGCTGGAGTTACGAGCAAGCACCACAACACCTGGTTTCCACGTGGGAGTTGGGAATTGAACTTGGGCCCTCATGTTTGTGCAGGGAGCGTTTTACTGAGCACACTGTCTCTCCAGCCCTGCTGTTACCTTCCTAAGGAAAAGCATAACACCATGTAAACACTTACACTGGGCTATCTTGTGTTGAACATGCCCCCAATGAATTTAAGGATTAATGGATGCTAGCCTCGTTTGCTTGTTGTCATGAGTCTGCATATGCACAATGGTTGTCAATCAACTGTTCCTCTAGCCCAAGATGCATGGACTTTAGGATCTCACGCACTTTGGAAGAAATACAAAAGCCGGCTTGTGATCCCAAAGCAGAAAGAGGAAGGGCTACTGAGAAGAAAACTTTGATTTAAATTTATTGTGAAAAAGACTGTATTAGAGGAAATGTGCCATCTATTTTTCTTTAGCTCAAGAAAACACCAAAGTCATTTCATTAGGAACAATTGACAGGTACTTACAACAGGATAAAGTTTGCATTAGAGTGGACATGTTTGACCATCTATTGAGCACAGCTTTCTCAACATAACTGGAAAAGATTGCTTATGACAGCAGCTTGTCTCCACTCCATACCAACAGTGATTCATCTGGGCCTGCTGTCCGTGTGGATATGCGATCCCTACAGGACACAGCAGGCTAAACAATGCTGCCAAAGTCTCTTCTAACTGATGGGAAACACAAACTTCAGTCTTAGCTTTATTTTTGGAAACCTAAACCAATAATACTTTTATTAATTATTTAAGAATTTCATACAATGCACTTTGATCACATTCACTCCCAACTCCAGATCTACCCTTATGTCCCCTCCCTACCCACCTCCATCTTCCTGACGTCTTTATCTTGATCCACCAACTTCATCTGTGCTGCCCATATAATCCCGAGTATGAGGCTGTCCACTGGAGCATAGTCAACTCTTACAGAGATGGAATCTCCTCCATCGGAAGTCATCAACTGTCCATGGCTGCATAGTTAAGGGTGGGTGCTTATGAGTCCCTTCTCTCCCATGCTGCAGTGCTGGCTGGCTCCGTGGCATGCAGCAGCCACAGCTGTGGTGAGATTATGTTTGCTGCAGTCCATGGTATCCAGAGGACTCTTACACTTCAGTCTTCATCTGTCCCTTGCAGTGTTTCTCCACCCCTGTCCATGATAGCCACAGGGAGAAGGAAGGTCCATTTATGGCTGCACTCTCCACTGACCCCTGCTATCTGCACTTTGACTGATTTCGAGTTTCTGTGTTAAGCAACATCTACATCACACAGAAATATGCCTTCTGAGACAGGTCTGCGAGCTGCACCAACCTCCAGGCAGAGAGAGGCATTTACAGGGCGGTCTGATCCTGTGTCCTTTCAGCAGAATTTAGTCATAGGTTAACCCCTGAGGCCTGTGAGCTGTCATTTCCTGAAGCATTTACATATCAAGTTCTTGTAGCCCAAGTTCCTTATGTGGAACATGTGTGTAATGTCTCACATCCTACCATTTCAGCAACAAAAGCACAGCAAGGCATAAAAGATACTTTCCGTACTGTAATTATATCATCTAATACACTAACATTGTCCCAAGTTGTATGATACACACTAACTTTTAAATGAGTGAACTAGGGACTGGAGAGATAGCTCAGGGGTTAAGAGCACTGACTATCCTTCCAGAGGTCTGAGTTCAATTCTCAGACACCACTTGGTTGCTCACAACCATTTGTAATGGAATCTGATGCCCTTTTCTGGTGTGTCTGAAGACAGCTACAGTGTACTCATACACATAAAATAAAAATGTAATTCTAAATGAATGAACTATTCATTATTGCATATGTAGGATTATTAAGGAAAGTCTTTACTAGCTTATAATAATAATTCATGCTTTTAGATATATTATATATATGTTATTATATATATTAATATTTAATATATATATATATATATATATAAATGACAAAACACCCATCTATTTAAAATAAGTAGTTTCACAGATTGATATTAATATGTATTTTTAAACATGGGTATATTTAGATTTGATTATGAAACAGTTGTCTTAAAATTAGATTCACTAAAATTATTTGTGAAGTCATTTTAGATAATTGTGACATATTCTACATGATTACAATTATAATAACTTCTGCAGATAGAATAACAAAGTTACAGCCTTTTGTCCAGAGAAAGCTTCACTGACAAAGGCTAGTCTTGAAGTTTGATTAGAGGATGACTGCTTGTGGCTAACAGATCTTCAATCTCACTCTGAGAAAGTTGAAGACTAGCCTTTGCCAGTGATACTTTCAGTGTGCCCATGGACGGTTAGGATCATTTAGCCTGCACCCCATGACATCACTGATGTTTATTTCTAAAGTTAGCTCAGCTGTTTTACTCTGAGGATGACAGTTTCTGTTGACTGCCTTAAACCAATGAAGTCATAAATGAGATTCCTTGTCACCAAGGCCTCGTAGGAGTCGTTAGCATTGCGTAAGTACTCTGTACAGTGGCCTGCTCTGTGGGTACCGCATCTGGACAGAAGCTATGTTTTTTGCCCTCTGCCACAACCACAGTATTCAGAGTGAGACCATCATTTCAAAGTTGCAGGTGGATATTTCTGCCTCTCTGGGAACTGTGGTGTCATTCCATATAAACTGGGAAGGAGGTGGTGGCAGCCATACTGTGCTCTGCTGGAGTTAAAGTGAAGGGTAAGAGGAACAAGCCAAGGTGATGGTGCATTGAGCCCTCTCCTTCTAGAAACTTCTTGGCTCACACCCAGGACCCTTGTGGATTAATTGGCAGGACTCCCAGTTTTAGTGGGGAGAAAAGCCTTAACTTCCCGTCAGATTTAAGGCCCAGGCTGCCATATGATAGATTTGGCCCTAATATCATTAGTTGTGCAGGCTGCTAATTGTAATGGTTGCTAATCCATCGGAACAGCCAAAATGATATTAGCTTTCAATAGGATTTACATACATCCAGGCTTGTTTCTGCATCGGCTAGCAATTAAAGTTTAAACTGTTGAACACACAGCTTGTGTAGGCTAAGTAATATTTAATAGCATTAACAATGCATTTCCCTATTTGCCTCTAAATCTCTTTAAGGCTCATCAATTTGCCATCACCTTTGTGTGGCACAGCAGACATTAGCTCTTAGCCTAACAGCTTCCAGAGGAGGGCACTGTCACAGAGATCGAGACAGTGGAAATGCCAGCTGTGCACGTCGGAGTCAGGGCATAATTTATATGAATATTTCATCTTCCCTCCCGGTACCCTCCGCTCTTTCTCACACATGTACGTGCACTTTGAGGACGTATGAATGTTTATCTTTTCAGGTCATGTTTTCAAAGACTAGACATCAACCTATTTGGATTTAAATGTCTGCAGAAGACAAATATTCGCCAAAAGGTTTTTGAATCATTCCAGATCATATATGGAATGCAACTCTTTCAGAGTTTCAGTGTAAGCAGCATTAAGCTGTCTCATTTGGCTTATTCAGGAAAAATATATTTGTATGAGATAGTGTGAGATCAGGCTAGACCACAAGTTCCATGATGGTTTCTTTGTCCATTTACAGCCATATCCTTAAGCATCTAGCTCGATGACTAACAGGAAGGGACAAGTAAGTATTTCTGGAGGCCATGATGGGGGAGAGGTGAGTGTTGACAATTGAAACTTCCTGATCTGAGCCCCAGGCCCTTGCTGCCTCTTCCCTCGCTCATTATGGGACCCACACCCTCTGGTCTCCTTGTTTCTAGACCATTCACTAATAGGAGGACATGCCAGGGACACAGAGGGAAGTCAGATTAAGAGGGGATGAAGAACATTCTGTAATCTCTCCACAAGAAAGGGGTAGCTGTCAGGACAGACTTCTGATAGCTCATTCAAGCATTTCTTTTCTTCTGATTTGAGAATTCTGACACGGTAGTCAACGCTGGTTGGTACCATTGCTGGGTAGCCAGGCAGGACTTATTAGAGGAGGTGTATTTATTTCCTCTGCCTGTTGAAGCAAAATATTAAGAGCTGGGTGGATAGAAAACAGTCTCATAGTTCCACGGGCTGAGGGCTGGAAGACAAGGACTGTGGTCTCTGACAACGTCAAGGGCCAATCCTAACCTTGTCTGGATTAGCCAGCCATCTTTGTCATGCCTCGGCTTACTGAACCATCACTTCAGCCACTCCTGACCTCTCCCTGTGTGTCTTCATCCAGTCCCACTTCTGTGTGCCTGTCTCTGCATTCAAGTGCCTCTGTGTTTTAAAGACAATAGTCATATTCAATTAGGGTTCACCTTAATGACCTCATTTTAACCTAGCTGCCTCTAAAAGCCTTATTTCAAAATAAGATCCTTTTCTGAGGTACAGGAGTCGGGAGTATAGCAGATCTTTTTGGTAGGACACAATTTAACCCATTAGAGAGAGAGTCATGTACCATCTGGAAAATGGTAATGGGGTGTTTTCAGACCTGAAAAACCTTTATACTTGAGAAATAGAATAATCCATATTCTCTGGACATAGTAGTCAATAATAATTGAATTATTTTTCTCATTTCTTGGGCCCTGCCATCTTGTATTTCCCATATCAATTGACTTTTATTATATAATATTCTCTAACTATTTCTCTGGTCATTCCCTGTGTTTAGTCATTTTTCTTTCTCACTTATCCCTTAAATTTGTCTATCAGTCAGAATTCTCTAGAGAAAAAGAACCCCCGCCCCATACACACACATAGAGGCATTCGTTACTAAAGTAGAAAGACATTTGTTCAGCAGGATCAGTTCATGCAATTGCAAAGGCTGGGAAATACCAGGATCTATTCACTGGCAAGCTGGAGGCTATGGCTAAGGGGGCAGTCTTCTAGTACATGCCAGTAGACTTGAGAAGATGAGGAGCCATATAGGTCCCATTTTGGACCCAAAAGCCAAACTAAAGAATCAGAAGCACACACAGGAATAGGAGAAGACAGATGTCCCCACATAAGCGGGGACAAAGCTAGTCTTCTCTTCCTACTCATTCTGTGGGCCTGCAATGAGCCTAATGATGCTTCTTTGATGAGCTGATTGGTCTTACTGTTCATATCCTTCCAGAATACACCCTCCAGATACGCACACTTAGCAATACTTTCCGAATACCTCTACAATGAGCCTTTACAGTAGCGTTCCATATGGACTGTCATTGACTCTGTTGGCTGTGTCTGACTGACAAGCCAACTCTAAAAGATATCACTTGTTGCTTCTACAGTGCAGGGATCGTTGAGTCTACTGTATGTAACACTGGCCTTGTGAGACAGCCAGGCCAATTGATCCTAGATTTAGATATTTTATCCTAAGCAAGGTTACCTAAGGGTCATATTAATTCTTTGTTATTTCATTTTGAAGAGTTTGGCATTCACATAAAATGAGGGATAAAAGTAACCTTAGCTCTTCTGTCTATGGATGTTTTATATTTTCTGCAAAATACAAATTCCTACAGCCATTCTTGGACTGGGTTTATACCAGCTATGCCTGGATGCACTGGACTGAAATGAGAGAGTAAATTTACTTTTATATAAATCTCTCTCTCTCTCTCTCTCTCTCTCCTCTCTCTCTCTGAAAATAGTTTACTGAAGTTTTAATAAATGTACCAATTTTGATGACTTATAAAATGTTGGAAGTTCGTCTTGGAAGAACAAAATGTAATTTGAAGTGATACTTAGCTTGTTCTCATGAGCTACCTTTACCCATAATTCCTGTGAAACAGAAATCTACAAGTAAGAAATACTCGTTTTGTTTACTAATTAAATGTTTGAAAACATAAAAAAATCCCATTTTTCCTGTGGGGTCAACTGTCCCACTTGCACACAGGAGACAAGGGCTCCATGCAGAGGTCCTCACGGTGAGAGACGAGGCCAGGCGAGCAGCTTTCTTCACGCTTCTCAGTAGATGAATTAGCCATGCTCTGGGGTCATGTTAACTTTGCCATTTTTGTACAAAATCACTTAATAAATTGATTGGCACCTTATCTGGGTGTCAGTGTCACTCCACTTTTAGAGATGTCCAAACTGTTTAAATATCAAAAACAAACCGTGAAGGGCGACTTAGTGAGGAAGGGCTCGAGTCGCCTGTTGAAGATCAAAGGAAGACAGAAGAAGGCAGCGTACAAGCGCTGTCACCAGAGAAGAAGCTTGGTGTTTCTGTCAGCTCAGGGTGTTTCTGTTAGCCAGGGCCCAACTTTCTAGGCTGACCTCAGCACACAGTGAATGTGTAGAGCCAGGACGAGCACCTACAGAATGACCACATTTTGAACACTAGGAAAGTGCCTGTCAGAACTTGAGCCTAGACCTGCGTCTAAAACAAATTAGCCCCATTCTGGGCCGTCACAGCAAAACAAAACATTGAGGTAGACAAACATTCAAAGGAAAAAGCAAAATATCATATTAACCATATGACTCGGGAGGGCATTTCAAGAGCACTATCAATAAATTGTCAGTCGATCTTGTGGCCAATTTTAATTTGTGGGTATTTTATTAACTTGGGTCCGAAATTGGAGTTCTCCATGCATGGTCAGGCAATGAATGTGTTTATAATCTGGTTATATATTACTGTAGAAGATCAGATAAAAGGTTAAAAAGAGACACCCCAAGAAACACTTTTTCCTTTAGCCCTATATGATTTGTTCCCTTGAATGACCTGATCCTAAAGCATGCTGTATATGGAGAACGTTTGTAGAATCTAAGTGCTACCAGGCTGAAAAGCAGCCTAAACATATATATTTTCCCATAGTGCCTTGGCTTGCATTTTAGGCTCCTGTGCAGCTGAATAATTGCACAATCTCCATCTTTTTCTTGTAACAGATGCCTGGAGTCATGGAGCTCTTACACTGAGCTGGCACCCGGTGACAGAAGCAAAGATGGGCTGGTGACTTGCGGCCACGCTACAGCTGTGCTTGTCTGTTCAAGATGCTCTGGGCTTGAGATAGTGTCACCTGGAAGGTGCTGGCCCACTCAGTGCCAGGCACAAGGACAGTGCGAGACCTGTCCTAAGGTTATAATGTATTTCACTTGCATCTGAATGCTCACAAATTCCTAGCCTTATTTGCAAAAATGCTAACTAAATTTCATATTTCAAACATGAACACAGCATGTGGGAAACATTTTGCAAAAATACGTGATGTTTTATCATGTTAAATCTCCACAGCAGGACATGAGTACCTGCTCACCATCCTAGATACCATCTAGCCTTAAGAATTCTTAACTGGTATTGGCATTCAAGATGGCAAGAGACCCAAGTGTGTGAATTTTACCTTATTTCCTAGCGCACCTAATGACAGCACCCAACATTCAATAGATGTTTAAAAAGATACGCTGCTACTCATCATTGAATAATAACTCAAAATGGCCTTAGAGTGTGAGCGAATTGATTTCCTCCCTTTCAAATCTATTTTGATTTACATTAGGAAGCAGAGACACTGCTTACCAAGACGCTCAATCTGAACTCTGGGATGCCACTTGAGCCATGCTTTCCTTGTGCCTGGCACTGAGTAGGCCAGCACCATCCCAGGTCTGTCTAGGATGCTGAAGTCCCTCTGAACCACATTGTTTCTTCCCTGGATCCTTGAGATATCCCTCACCAAACACATGCAAGTTTCTCTGTCTTTTCTTAATCAGTTTTCAATTTGTTCTCTTCAGAACTACAAGGATGGACTGATCATATCATTATGTCAATTAATCCTCTACTAAGGTCTACAAGATCTGCAATCCTGGCTCTCATCCACCTCTGCAGCCAGCTGTGACTCCCCTAAGGTCACTACTCACCACTACCTGTGTGAGAAGTGTCATGTTGTCCCCTGAAATCAGCTAATAGTCCTGTGGTTTTCTCTATCTGTCACAAGCTTCCCACCCACCATTGGATGGCTGACTCTCTCTCCTCCTTTCATTTCATGTTTTTTTCCTGGGGGAAAGGAAAAGAGGGAGAGGAAGGAGAGGGGAAGAGGAGGGGGAGGGAGAATGATCCTCAGACCCTTTTCTCAGTCAGTTTCTTCTATGGCCCTTCCTCAATTACTTGACTCAGTTTTTTCAGAACTTAAATGTACCAGTGAATTTTACAAAAGCAATAACTTGGGTTATTTCCCTTAGAACATTGGGGTATGTTTTTAAACTTACTGTCCTGGACACAATATAGTACTGGATGCATATTTTGTTTTTGATAAATATTAAAACTTGGATTATTTTACCCAGATATATTTTATTCCAGTGCATAGGGAAGGCAAATGGGACGCTTTGTTTTGGCTTAGTTGAAATCTCTCCTCTATTAATTTACTTGCATCTACCTAGGAGCACGTGACAGCTGTCCCAAAGCTGTGGAGGACTCACTCAGAGAAGCAAAGACCTTGACCCTCCCTGTGTGTTTACACCATAGGAAAGGTGGGTCATGGGTACAGCTGTGACTATCATGGTGCTGTTGGTATGGGGGTGCCTTGGAAGGCTTCTGAAACTTACTACTGACACCTGCCTCACATTTGAATGTGAGAGTATCTTTAGGGAAATAATTATTTGTGACTGGGTCTTCAGCAGGGTTAGATGTGGGCTTCCCTGAACATAGAATGTGGAGGTGTGGCTATGTCAGGGAAGAGCCTGTAAACAAGTTGGTGAGATTCAGGGGAGGGGCACAGACTGTGCAAAGAATAGGGGTTTCCATTTGGAAATTTAGTTTAAGCCAAATTGTGCGGATTTTTGTCATTGTCTGCTCAAATGTGGCCTGTTTGGATCAAAAAAAAGGGAAATCCCTAATGGTCTCAGAACTGGGTAGTAAGCTAAGGCAAGAAGCTGCCTGGTGGCTTCTCTGAGAGTGCCACTCCCAACAGAGCACAGAGCAGAGCAGGGGAGACTGTAGTAAGGGCGCTGTTTAGGAAACTTCTAGTTCTGGAAACCTTCTGTAACAAGCCCTGTGCTATTCTGGGAGGTATGGAGGGGTAGAGAGGAGTGGGGGTTGGGTCTTGCAGAAGGGTGAGACTTCCTCAGGCTCCCCACAGTGGCAGCCATGGTAGAGGAGGTAGCCAGGATGAAAGCAGCACTGAGTACAAGGACAGGTGTTTAGTTTTCTAAAGGAGGAAAACTGAGAGCAGGGGTTCAGTTGAAATATATTGAGGTGAGGCAGGGGCTTAATTTTGGGATGAAGATTATGCTGAGGACGGTGTGAACTTTATGCCCTGTCTCCTCCACTGGACAGGGAGAATGCCAGGTAACTCAGGCTCCCTTAATGTCATTGTGAGGAGCAGTTTGGGAGAGCCCAGACTTCTGACTTCTGTCTATGTGACCTCCAAGAATCAGATGACCCGAGGCTGTCAGACAACTGAGGCTATAGTCCCTATCCAGAGCTTGAAGGTCTGCTCAAAGAGAATCTTGAAATGGCAGCAGCCTCAGGTCCTGGTGAAATGGAAACGCTTTGATGACTGTTGTAATCTTAAGAACACATGGAGAATTCAATGGTGAAACGTATTTTATTGTGCCTTATAAACACTTTCGGGAGAATGAAATCAGCGTGTGTCACTACGGGTGTTGGGTGTTGGAAATTGGATATAGCATGTGGCATAAAACTGCTTTAAATAAATAATTGCCACATTTATAGTTTTAATAGTGTTTTTGTCCCCTACGACACATTTACGTTCTCATCAAGGTCAGGTACATTGACACTTTTCCTTAAAAATTCTGAGTTGTATAAAATCTGAACAAGCAACAAGGGACATCGGAGCTCTGCTGGTGACAAAGTCAGTCACAAGGTCTGCTGCAGCTCCCAGCTAGCCAGAGCCAGCTTTCCCACACTGCCTCCCAGTGTTGGCGGCGAGAAGGGCGAGCAGCTACCCCTACGAGAGCACTCGCTGCAGGGCCGGCCAGAAAGCTCCTCAACCCCGCAGAGCTCGAATGCTGGCTGTTTTTGAAAACTGCGCAAAGCCTAGCTTCTCTCCCAACCTCCCTTCAGCACAGGACGTTGAATGTCTTTGAAGTGAAAGCATTCCTGAATGAGGGATGTAAAGTGCCATTGCAATAGCGACCGTGTGGCAGACCCTTTAAAATAAATAAGCTCCGTGTCCGCTCCCAAATAGATGGCTTTTGTGCAGAGCTTTGGAGGGGTTTGATAAGGGCGGTGTTACAACATTTAATGAGGTGCAAAGGAAAAATGGCTCTGCAAAGTTCACATGGCTGTCACTATGATCTCTTCTGTGTTCTTCCCTTCCTCAACTTCTTTACAGAAGAATATCCGGATCCTTTGGTATTCCGGGGAAAGAAGGAGGGAGGGAGGGAGGGAGGGAGGGAGGGAGGAGGAGGGAGGGGAGGGAGAAGAGGGGAGAAGAAAAGGGGAGGGTGGAGGGGGAGAAGAGAGAACCCAGAGGGAGAGGGGAGAGAAGGAGAGAGAGAAAAGGCAGAGAAAGAAGAGAGGAGAGATGGGGAGAGAAGAGAGATGGAGGGAGGAGAAAGGGAAGAAGAGGAAGGGAAAGGAGAGAGGGATAAGGAGAGAAAACAAGGAGAGGAGGGAGACCGATGGAAGGGAAGAGAGATGTCATAAGACCCTGTTCTCTTTGCTTCCTCCCCCTTCTTTCTTTTATTACGTCATGGATTTTGTTTGATCCTTTTCATTTTTGATCGATAATAATCCTGTTGATTCCTGCTTTGTAAGTCATTCCTTCTGTGGCAACGCTAGCCAAACACACTGTGGGTCGCATCTCCCTCATTAGTATTAATGCAGTAATGATCACTGGCTTTCTTGGCTCCTTAGACTCGCTTCAGTATTTACACACAGGCTGAAGCTGATGGAGCAGGAATAATGAGTGTCTCACAGCATGGGCAGCAAGAGGTGTGGGTGCGGGGGCGGAACTTGTCTCCCCACTCCTACTCCGCTGGGTGGAGTTCATGGTGGGCTGACTTCTACACCTTAAAATATTAATTAAAAGGACAAGACACACTCCCTTACTCCCTGCTTGTAACACCCTCTGCTGAGGAGTACTGATCCCACTCCAGCCCCACTGGGTCGGTTACCTCTCAGCAACTATGAAAGATAGTCCTATTCTCTCCAGCCTCTACCGAAATTCTTCTTAAGAAAAAAAGGTCTCTCTTTGGGCAGAGGGCATTTCTATACACTCAATTTCTATACATTCATCAGGGTTAGGATTTTATGCCTCCTTTGGTCTTCCTGAAAACATAGTTTTCTATGCAAAGACTTTGTCTTCCCGCCTGTTGATGAGCTACTGAGAAGAGCAAATTACCCTCTGCTTTCTTCCTCCTGCCAAATGAAGTATTTGCTTCATTGTGGTAGCAGTTAGAAACTCTTAAAGGAAATCCTCTCTTCCGGGATAAAGTTGAAATAAAAATGATGTGTTCTGTGGGCTGGAGATATGGTTCAGTCTTTAAGAGCACTTGTTGCTCTTATTAAAGCTAGGATTGGGTTCCCAGCACCAACACAGTGGCTAATAACTTTCTGTAACTCCAAAGGGTCCTATGACCCAATCTGGTCTCTATGGTGACTGAATGCATGTAGTGCACAAACATACATGCAGACAAAAAGCCCATACATATGAAATATATTTATATAAATTTAAAATATGTATAACATGTTATATATTTTAATATATACATAACATAAATATAAAATATATTTAAATAAATCTTTAAAACATATGTTCTGAAGGCATTTTTAAACACTAAGAAATCCCAGAACAGCCAGGCAGTGGTGGCACACGCCTTTAATCCCAGCACTTGGGAGGCAGAGGCAGGTGGATTTCTGAGTTTGAGGCCATCCTGGTCTACAGAGTGAGTTCCAGGACAGCCAGGGCTACACAGAGAAACCTGTCTCGAAAAACCAAAAAAAAAAAAAAAAAAAAAAAAAAAAATCCCAGAACACACATACTGAAGAATGTAGTTCCTCTAATTTCAAAGAGAAATTATAGGTATTTTTCATCTATAATGCTACCTCATTTCTCAACCAGAAAGCAAAAGTTTTCTAGTGATATAGATTTGTTTTAGAGACAAGGGGCACTCCTCTGAGTAAATTTGCCCCTCAGGGATGAGATATTTGTGTATTTAGACATCTGTGCATCCTTTCCAAGGATAGCTAAAGACTTTTCTCAATGCTCTGTGGTTTGAAGGTTTGTTTTTATCACCGGTGGGTGTTTTCCTCTTTAGCACCAGGTCTGCAGGGGGATCGTCCCTGCTGAGAGTTCAACCTTTTCCCTCATAGTGGTCAGCTTCTAAGAACCCTCAAGAATCCTTTTACATTCAGGGCTAATTATTGTTAATCCTGCACTCACTACCCAGTCGTGGCCAGTATCCTCAAGTCTATTTTTGTATCTGTTGGATTCTCATAAAAGAAAGGAGGATGCAGAGGATGGTCTAAGTGCCAGGGTAAAAGTCGGATGTACACAGAGAGAAGCCTTCAGGGCGGGAACACTGTACTCAACTCGGGGGACAAGGAAGTGGTGAGGCAGCTGCAGTTTCACTTGCAGAACAAAGTGTTAGGAGGGAGGAAATGAATGCGACAGGAACAGCATGACACTGAGATGGCCTGAAGGGGACAGGGAGAGACCCAGAGAAAGAGCTCTTGGGCTACAAAGCCAGAGCTTGGCTACCGGAAGTACTGCAAGGGTGAGCTGCTCTGGGTGTCAGATGGGGAATGCCTGTTCCCTAGACAGTAAAGAACAAACACTGTATGGCATTCTATCAAATTTTGAATTAAAAGGTACATTATATATTAATATATATTTTAAGGAATGCAAGCCATATCACTCCTGGGGTGCATACCTGAAAATAAGTCAGGATACCATGAGGATACCTTCACATCTATAATACTGCTACATGATTGACAGTAGCCAAATTATACAATCAACCTGAGAGTAAGTGACCATTTGTAAATGGGTAAATAGGATATTACATGTATATATCCATAGGTAAAATGGAAAGAATTACAAATCACCATGTTAAACAAAATAAGGCAGATTTAGAAGGGCAGGTATTTTATCTTTTTATCCCAAATGTAAAAACCTAGATTTTAAAAATAGGCATAGAAATATAAGGGGACTCTGGGAAGAGGGAGAGAACCAACAGGAAGAGGAGAGAGACAGAGAGGACAACAGGTGTGTGTATGGAGGGGGGAGGGAGAGAGAGAGAGATCAATGGACATTGTATACATGCATTATTATAATGAGACCACTATTTTGTGCAATCATTTCTGTGTATGTGCATAAAGCCTCAGGTTGATGCTGGGAATTATCCTCAATTACTCTTTCACCTTGTTCATTGAGGAAAGGTTTTTCAAAAAAAATGCAGAGTAACTTGCCTGGGATTGTCTTGGTCCCATTTCTTTCCCTTCCTCCTCCCTCCAACTCCACCTGTAAATCTGCCCCAACAAGCCTAGATTTACAGGCAGGCTGCCATGCTCCCCCCACCCCCAGGATTCAAATGGGTTTCTGGGGATCCTAATTCTGGTCTTCACACTTGCCTAGCAAGCATTTTGACCAGATCTATACCCCAGCGTGGAAGTCTTTATTGCAAACAGCTTAAGCCACAGGGGTTCCTTAACATTTTGATGGGGGAAGTGTTCATTAGGACTCCTCTCCTTAGAAAACTGCCCAGCACGGCAGCAAGTGTGCTCAGAGAGGGCCTAGAACTCACCGAGCCCTCGCCTAGCTAGGTCACCCTCTAAAACACCAGCCTCACTCCACAGACAAGCAAAATTCAATGGGCCAAGTAACTTTGCCAGGGCCACTATTTTTAAACAGTGGGCTCAGAAATCAGGTCAGGCACTTACTTTTCTGTCTGACCTGTGCCAGGTCTTAGGACTGACTGGTTTTCTTCTGGCTCCATGTGGTGATTGGGAACAACTGTATTTCACATGTAACAAACTGGGAATATTCAGAGGAATTAAGGAAGGAAAATACTTTCATAAAACTAATGTTTCTCTACATTGAAAGCCATTTCCCTTTTCAATATTAGGTACACAAATTGTGACAGTACCACACAACAGGGTAACAATTCCATATCAGGGAGGACATTTCTTAGAAAGCTCAGTCTGTTGGAAGAAAGAGTGACCCATGTAGAGGCACAGTACTGCAGCACACTGTTCTGTGGCTATATGATAAAGCAATATGGACTGGGTTGTAGGTAGGCCAGGCAGGGACTGGTCAGTTCTCTGTGAGCAAAGGTGACTTCCATAGAACATGAAACGAGAAGATATAGTTAGATTTAAGTGTGGTGATACACATTAATTTTGTTTTGATGACACAAAGTATTGGAACGGCGACATTACACTTATTTTATTTTCTTCCTTAATTTTTTATGAGTCCTGTTTCTTGACTCCTCGCCTAGTTTACACTGGTTTGCATTGAAGCATTGATGTTGTGATCTAGGTCATTTATGGTGGACTCTGGCCTCCTCTACTCACTGGGGAGGGGCAGGGGAGAGGAGAGTGGAAACGCAGAGGGTTCTAGAATCAAGTCAGGGGTCAGCAAGGCCCTTTGCTCTACTCCACCTCTGCCATAGTCTCCTCTTTCAACCACATGTACAGGAGATGCCGAAGGAAAAGAAAAAAGAGGCTTCCCAAGACTCGATGAACCAGCATGGCAGAACGTCCCGGCAGCAAGCCTGAAGGATGTGCATGTGTGTGGTTTCCTTCAGGCACTGGGAAAGTTTTTAATGCTCCTAGAAGCTAAAGGGGCCTGGAGAGCCCCAGAAAAGCCCCAGCAGCTACCAGCTGACACTTGAAAGGCTCTGATGCCATATATCCACCCCAGAAAGAGATGGGGAAAGGAAAGCAGTGGGGGGCTAGCCACACTGAGTATGTTCTGTTGTTCCTTCCCTTTAAAAAGAACATGTCACTGACAGACCCTCATCAATCATCCTCAGAGCACAACCCCATGGCCATGTTTGTAGCCTATTTCCATGTTTTCTCATGCATTCCTCATACAAGCTCCACCCCCCACTGCTTTGTTTTTCTCTGTGCACTCAGCCCCAGCCACCAGCTTTGTGAGACTTAGTCTTTCTCAGAGGCACAATGTGACCCTTATCTCGCATGGCTGCTGAGGCCTCTTCCAATACAGTTAGCACTGAGTCTGCTGCCACTGAAGATCTGACTTGTTGTCTTTTTAACTGTTGAAATAATTTATCAGAAAATATTTCCTCTGAAGAAATAAAAGGGGAGAAGGCAAGCATTATTAAAGATAAATGAATGTGACAGATAATGATGTGGGCACAGGGCCATGCACACATTGTAGATCCACACGCCACACACACACACACACACACACACACACACACGCACACATGCACACACATGCATACCACACACGAACGCACACCGCATGCACACTTTTCTTATCTTTCTTATTTGGTATGTATAAAAGTAATAAAATAACCTTCTGCTGTCCAGAAAGTTACTGACTACCTTCAGCTTTTGCCCTCATTTAAAATGTCATCTTGGAGCCTTTCTGAGTTGTCTTCCAAATTGCTGTGGAAGAAATTTTCACCTAGATTGGTAGTGATGAGCATCTTGGTCCAGCTGCTGTGACCGAGGGATGGGGCTTATGGGGCTAACATGTCAAGGCCATGGTCCTTTACACTGTGGACAAGGTAACTTTAAGGTTCAAAGGATGGCATTTTGTAGAGACACAACCTGAGGACCTCTGCTACAGGTGCATCCTGAGAGAGTCCTCAGTCTGCATTAAACAGCCTGAGTGTGTCTAGTGATACCCTAATACTGTCAGCGTCTATTTTATTTCTCTGTATTTTTAGCAAGATTTCAAAAGCACACACCTTTAATTCTAGTACTTGGAGGCCAAAGACAGGCAAGCTCTGTGAGTTTGAAGCCAGACAGAGCTACAATAGGGAAAAAAAATCAGACAAGTTGGAGATTCCAGCAAAATTCCAAACGCTGAGAGAGTGATGAAGGAATGAGAGTTGACTTTGCAGAATGAGACAAGGTCTCATACAGAAGAGACTAAAGGCTGGGCGCCTGTCTATAACAGAACATGGAGACTTCTCAGAAGTTGGGCCACTGATCTGCTCTGAAGGTACATGAAGAGTTTTAAAATGTACATCTTCACTGAACGTCTTTAGGAGGAGCAATGGCACCTAAAATTTTATTTGAAAATTGTTGACTTCAACTTCCCATTCCAGGTACCAGGAGACAAAAGACATATCCCTGGAGAGACCTGAGACACAGAGCCTGAGAGGGAAGCCAGACCATCCATGGTGAGCATCCTGATGGTGGCCTGCTCACCTTCCCCCTCAACTGACAGAACTCCCAGAAAGCAGCAGGTGTTTGGAGGACTTCCATCTGGAGCATTTGATGATCTCTCCCAAAACCTCCCTTGGATTTTTAATGGATCCTCACTAGCCAATTAACCACCATTTGATAGACTCAACCATGTCTCTAATGTATCCAATTAGGTTTTTATTGTTTTCACCAGGTGAAGAGCTAGACTACTATCCCAGGTCATGCCACAAAGGCTCAACATGAGAGCTAGAGACCAAACAAAAGATATGAAAAAGAAATCTGGGCTTGCAAGTGATATAGAAATAGAACAAAACACAAAAGAAGAATTACCAGCAGCATTTTCCAAGAGACACAAGGACAAGGACGCATTCCATATGGCAAGGAGACAGAGAAAAACATTCATAGAGTCAGAAAACATCAGGAGCTAAAGGGTGACGGTGCTAAGCTAACACAGTCAGTAATGTGATTGGCATTAAATTAGTAGCTGAAAACGTGGAAATAAAACAGGATGGAAAGTGGGAGAGAAGAGATAAGAAAAGTGCAATCCATCCCAGAGATTAGCCAACTACCAGTACTGATCAAGTTCAAGAAATATGAAATCTTATATAAGAGAGGTAACAACGTGGAAAGCATGAGGTGACCCTGGAGGACGTGACCTGAAAGAGTCATCATATTGCAAATACCATTTATTTAAGAAAACTTATAATTTCTCTTATGTATTCCAAAAGTTTTTATTTCAGTAAACAAATAGTGTTATTTTCTATTTCCTTGTTTTTTTTTATTGCAAATCCTTTTTTAAAACTAACTTACTTTTATCAATATAATTCCCTTTTTTGCAGATATTTTTTGTCATCTGGATGTTGTTACATTATTGAGATTAATATTGGTGGTTCATTCTAGATGAGTTTGCTTTTTATCTGAGGGAACTGGGTTTAAATCCATCCTTTGCTAAGAGATTGAATCAGGAACAAACACGTTCCTAGAATCCAGAGATTGGTGCTATGTTGGCATCAAAACAGTGTGCACACTTGCTCATACTCTCAGAAAATTGTGGTTTTCTTGAAATTTACAGTGTGAGAATGGAAGAATTTTTCCACCATAGTCTGTGTGCTAGCTAAGCATATTTTCTCATTTTTGTAGTAGTACCTTAGGGCTACCTGTAACAGTCTGCGGTAGCAGACTGGTAGCTTACACGTTACAAACATGATTTACAGAGGAAAAGACATATTAGGTAAATAATATTAAGGACTTCTTGCTTCATTTTCTGTGATGTGGGTCAACTTCATAAAGTCTCTAACACAGTGTTTGCAAAGATATTATTGATGATGTCCAGTAAATTGGGAAACTATTTCTGCTGCTTCAATATAGATATGAATGTAAATATAAGCATACAGATGTAGATAGCACAGCAAAAACCAGAAACAGACAGAAGCCAGGCTGAAGCAAGTAAGCTCCCAATAGTGGCCAGCCATGTTACTACTTGCATGGCAAGCGCAGGTAATTTATTCTGCTGACAATGTCAAGACAGATGTCTCACGTGGAAGTAGTGGTGAGCGATGTGGAGCTGCCTGACCTTCATCTCTGGGGAAATGTGACTGTAAGAGAAAGTAATTTAAACAGAAGTAAAACGGGGGCGACTTTAGTTTGTGAAAGTCGCCTGTTCCCCTCCAGTCATTCTGGTGCTGCAAGGAAGCCCCGTCGACACTATGTCCTCCAAACACAACATTTGGCAAGCAAACCCTAGGTGGGTGAAGGCAAGCAGAAGGGCGATGGGGCAGTAGCTTCAACAAGTCAGAATAACAAACCAGAAAAGCAGAAGGCAGAGAGTCCTCTGCGGGGCAGCACGCTGACATTTGGGAAGGCCATGTTCCTGCTTCTTGCTATCAGGGATTAAAACAAGACTCTATCCAAAGTCTAATGATTAGAATAGGTTTTATTCTGATTGGTCCTGGTGTATGCTGTGAGGTTCTAGACTGTGAGAGTTAACAATATGAACAGGAAGAGTAGACGTCATGAAGGAGATTACAAAGCAAGTGGTGCTTGGATTCTGGGCCTGTAGGGAAGAGGGAGAGACAGGGTTATATTGTGTGCCTCTTCCGTTCCTCATCATTGCTTGGTTTCACTACCACATGGTCATTTTATCGAGGGACAAATGACTCTAAAGTAAAACTGCAGTTCTTAAATAAGATCATACTCTATTTTGTCTCTTACTAGCTTGTCTTCTCTCCCAGCATCTTTCATTATCAAAGACAGGAATTAAACAGAGTCAGCAGCATACGGTGGACACGCCAGGAAGGCATTTGACATGCCTGGTTCAAATTTTAATTCTGTCATGAGAACCCTTGAGATTTCTTTGAAAGTGTGTCCGTCTGCAGCTGGAAACAAGGAAGGGCCTGACCTCTTGTCAGCTCTTTCCCTGCTGTTTCTGTACGGACTTCTCTGAGGATTTAGTTTCCTTAGTCCAAACTAAAACGGAGGCAGGACATACCACAACAGAAGTTCCCTCCTCTCAGATGTGTGGCTTGCCTCTGACATTTGTCATTCCGTGGCATCTATCTTTATCAAAAGGCCCTTTCTGCTTAAAAGCTTCCATAAATTGCAGTTTGTGACCCAGGGAAATAGAAAGAGAAGAACACCTGATGCTGTCGCAGGCAGCTGAGCAGACCAGGAAGACAGAAAACCAAAGAAAGCCAAGAAGCTCAGTGTGGAGGCTACGCAGGCTGAGGGGTGTTCCAGGAAAGACGAAGTGCCTGCCCACTCATGTCTGCCTGGGGCTGAGAGTACGTGCTGGTCTGTCTGTTCCTCCTCAGCCCTTTGGGGAACCCCACCACTCCAGTAAGAGCACGGCAGATAATGAGAGAAGGAAAAATATGGTTTGTTCTGTTGCTTTAACTCAAAACTACAGTAGATAACACAAAAGCCTCCCGGGATCTCGTCACGTGTGCCAACCTTAGTGCAGGAAGGAGGCTAGAGGAAGCTTCCACCAGTTTCTCTCAGGATCCTTAATAGCTAACCATTGAATTTTGAAAACAACTATTTTCTTCAGTAAAGACTAAAATATGGGCAGTTCCTGGGGTGATGGCATATTGTTTAATATTTATAGTAAACTGTGGGTGGGTCATGTTGGAGAATGGGGGAATTATGAAACCAAGAAGTGCTCTGTGCCTAAAATTAGGAAGGATACTACCCGAATAGACCATCGAGAGCACAGATAGGAGGAAGGCTGGAGCAGACTGCCTCACCTGCTCTGCAGTTTGCAAAACCTAACCCTGTTCCCAAGAAAGCTTGTACTCTGTTCCGGTTGCCAGCTTCCCATCTCCAGGGTCTGCCGTCTCGGAACAAATACTCCTGTGTGAGAGGAGTCAGTGGTCAGCATCAGTGTGAAATAAATACGCAAACAAATGTGAACTTCTGGAGAAATAAACATGAGCCTTTGACGGGCACCAGAAGCAACTTGGTCGTGGGCCCTGGCAATTCCCTTTGAAGGCAGTCCTTTTCCAGCAGCAAGCACTGCACGTGGCCCTTTGGACTTCATTGCTAATCGAAATCTATAATGTGAACTAAACACCTTTTTAGTGAATGGGGGTGGGGGAGAATGAGTTCAGCTACTGTGTCGTGAAATGTATGCAGCATCTGCTTTTTAATGATGCCTTAATGTAAAAGTATCAATAGAAGAGACAAAATATATCTGTTCTGTGCATTTAAGGAAATGATGATTCAGGGTCCGGGTTTAAATGAATGGGTCCTCGTTCCTGAACCTTTGCAGGCTGATTGATACTTTAGCCGCCTTTAGTTTCAGGAGAACAAATGCAGCATGTGAAAGAAATTAGGTCAAAGTTTTAAGGAAAACAGGATGAGGGGAAATTTGTTTACATGGAAAACATGAGCAATAGCTCAAGTCCTGGCCTTTTCTTGCCTGCCAGTCACAGCTATGAGCAGAGACTCTGGGAAAGACCTGAGATGATGTCCTAGGCCATCTACAAAATGTCCATCCTCAGATGTGGCTGAATGACTTCACCGGGAGAGAGGGGTTCAGGTTCCTGACTTCAGTTTCCAAATATCCATCAAGTGTGTGTGTGTGTGTGTGTGTGTTTGGGAGCCATTTTGCCTGCTTCTGTGAAAGCCTGCTTGTCAGACAGAGTCAAGTCAGGTCAGGGTCTGATGGCAGATTTCCTGGTCTGCTGACACATGGAAGGTAAGAGGAGATACACGTGAAGCTGAATGCTCTGTTAATCTTGGAGGAAGGAACAAGGAGGAACAGGGAGGCTTTGCGATGGGTACAGATATCGAATGTATGTCAGCCATTGTCTCTGCTGGCTTGTGACTTTGTTTCCCACGATACTGTAAAGTATATAAAGCCCAAGAGAATTAAACTCAGGGCTGCCACAGTACTGACTGGACAGCCCTCCCAGTTTCTAACCTATGTCTCTGAGTCTTCTTTTCCATTTTTTTCCATAATCCTCAGTGCCCCATCAGAGGACTGCTCTGCTTCATACCAGACAGACTGGTACATGTGCTTGTGTGTGTGTTGGGTTTTAATTTTTTTTTATCTTTTGTTAAATTTGCCCTTTAACAATGTTACACACATATGGTAAGTTCTGATTCCTACCCTCTCAAAACTTCCTCTTACCCTTTTAAAGCCCCTCCTCCTCACAAGCTCTTCTCTCAGTTTTATGCCTTTTATGTTGCTTTGTGATCCATCCAGATTAGACTAGCTCTGTGACTATGACTTTGTCCAATGAAGAGGGAGTGGGACCACATGGCCCTTCCCCTGACCTATGATTGACAGCTAACAAGCCCAGTCTTATGCAGACTCATCTCAGGCAGCCATTATTGCTGTGATATCATCAATGCACTGGCGTTTCATGCCTTGAAGATGGCATTTTGCAGGCCTCCTCCCTATCTCCTGACTCTTAACATTCCTTCCCTCACCTCTTCTAGATTGTTCCCTGAGCTTTGGAGGGGGACATGAGTGTCCTATTCAGAGACAGGTGTTTATCTGATGTACTTTTTAGTATATGCAGCAGCCATGTGTGGTCTGCAGTTACCAACAGTCATTGCAAAGAGACGTTTCTTGGAATGAAGACCAAGAGTGGATTTGCCTCTGGTATAAATACAAGTATTTAGGAGAAAACTTGGTGCTGGGTTAAACATTAGTTAAACAGTAGTAGAAAGTTCTCTCTAAGCTATAAGATCTTCTTAGCCTATGCATAATTTTAGCCATATTTATAGATCAGGCATGATTTTCTTCTTAGGGTAATTCTCAAAATCAATCAATGAATGTTGGGTTGCATCCATACGCTTGTACCACTATAGCATCAGCCTGCATGTCTTACCTGGAAAGCAGCTATTGAAGTTCAGGGGGTAAAACTAATGATGACATTTCTCCCCAGGCAACCCACATGGCCCATAGGGAAGAAATTCCAGCATAGTGCCTGTTTGATTTCTCTGCATTTTATGACTAAAATGTGTATTATCTTTAGAAGTAGGGCCTTATCAACTAGTTCTGGGAAACAATGAATCTTCTGGGACCTTTCCAACCAATAGCTCATTAGGAGGTAACTCATACCTGACAATGGGACTTGGTTTAATAACCATGGATATTAGGTGTAGCATTATTCATCCATGCAAACTATCATTCTTCTGACTTGCTTCATTTTTACTTGTCTTATCTAGAAGTAGGTTTCCACATGACCGTTCATGTATCCTGTTATGATCAACCTTTCCTCCCTTCCCCTTCATCTCACTTATCTTCCTACATCTGTCCCTACTTAAACTTCCCCCTCCTGTGTTGTTCTTCTGTTTTGTATTGCCTATAGATAGATTCTATCTAAGAATGATAAAAAAAAATATAGGTCTAGCAGCATGGCTCAGCAGGTTAGGGTTCCTGTTACCAAGGTCAATAACCTGAATTCAGTCCTTGGAATGCACATGGTAGAAGGAGAAAATCAATATCTACAGCTTGTCCTCTGTGCTGTATACACACACAATGGGGTGAGAGTTCAAGAGCATGTGCACACACACAACACACACACACACACACACACACACACACAAACACACATGAAACTGTAATGAATTAAAAAATAACAAAGGTATTCAAAGGTAATACATGATAAACTTATAGCCAGCATCATCTTAAATCAAAATATTCCCACTAAAGTTAGAAGCAAGGCAAGGGTATTTGTTCTCTCCCTTCCTATTCAACACACCACTTGAAGTCCTAGCCAGAGCAATAAGACAAGAGAAGGAAATCAAGTAGATACAAGTAGGGAAGTGTAATGTATACTTTTCTGCTGCTGTGTGAAATACTATGACAGAAAGTGAGTTCTAGAAAAAGATTTCATGCTGAGTGAACTCTTTGTGGTTGTAAAGAGATTCGACAATAGCTAGGGAGACAGGCAACAGGTGGTCAGAGCAAGAAACAGACATCACCTCTTCACCCTCCATCATGAATCAGGGGGAGCAAACTCAAAGTGGGATAGATTAGTCAGGGTCCCCTAAAGTAACAGGAGTGACAAAATGAATATATAAAGGTATGAAATAGAGGTTAAACAGAGGTTAAAGCACAGTATTCAGCATCTTCAAAAGAATTGCAGATTTTAAAGGAAGGAGAGGAACAAGACTCTCGACAGCAGTGTGCTAGAGAAAACAGGCACACTTGATGCTGGGAATGGAAATTTCTAGCCAGGTGGTGGTGGTGCACGCCTTTAATACAAGCTCTTGGGAGGCAGAGGCAGGCAGACCTCTGAGAGCAAGGCCAGCCTGGTCTACAGAGCAAGTTCCAGGACAGGCAGGACTACCCAGAGAAACCTTGTTTTTAAAAGGAAAAAAAAAGGAAAGAAAAAAGAAAGCGATAATATTAGGAAAGAGATGAAGCATTAAGCTATCTTTGCAGGGTCTGTCTTTAAAGATTTCAGGAGTCTGAGAGGTGTGACATTGGCTCATATTGGGGAGGAATATGGCTTCTTTGAGTAAAGATCCAAATGAAGACTGAGAACCAGAACATTTTGGATTTCCTGACCTTATAAAATTGATCCTTGGTATTTCTTAGAAAGCATTGTGGCATGAGATTCCAGAATTCAGGTTGCACTAAGGGTACAGAAATCTCTGTGGGTCACTATTTCAGCTACTCTATGATTGTGTCCAATCTTACAAGGGTAGTGCTGTAAGGTGACATTAGTTAATTTCATGGAAGGTAAAAAATGAAATTCAAATAATTTAGATGTTTGGCAAAGAATGTGGTATAGAGAGACTTGGGTTCAGGCTCAGGTTTGTATCATCTGGATTCAGGCTCAGACTTGTGTCATATGGAAGCTTTGTTGGTAACTTCCCCTAACCTGAGCATTTGTTCTTCCTGTGGGATGACCTTCTGCAGTGTGGGCTGGTGGTAATTACTCCATTATTAGTCCATTGACAGCCTGACTGCAGTGTTTGGTAGCATGGCAATACAAATAACGTAATAATGGCAACTTTCAATTTCTCATTTCACTACCCTTATTGTAAACACAAGACACCATTATCTTGTAGAGTTCTTGACTTTCTAACAAAAGTTAAAGTGCTCTGGACTTCACTAATGAAGCAGTTAGGAGACTCAGCACAGGCTCAAGGCCTTTTAATTTATTTGGTCTGGGAAGAAGTATATGGACTTGACCTATGGAAAAAGGTCAGTCTAACATTTGCAGGGTTTCTGACTCTCTAATCCAGGATTATGAACTCAAGAGGGAAGAGGTTTTGTCTTCATTCCCCGCCCCCTAGCAGATGAGTTGGCATGCAGACTGCCCGTCTTTGTTTTAGATGCCCTTTGAACTGTGTGTGCTTGTTTTATGTATTTTTAGCACAGTTGTAAATTTGTTTTTGTAAGTGCTGTAAACTCTCTGCTTAAGTAAAAAAAAAAAATATTTATTCACCCTCTCTCTTAACTTAGACATTAAGTCTTGTGAGACAATATTCCTATGGCCTCTAACTCCTAATGTGACTAGAATAAAGTTTGTTTTGTAAAACATAATCTGTCTTTTGTCTCTCATCAATTTTATGATTTTTATGTGAATTTCATGTCTCACTTTTTCTCTGCTTTAAAAAAAAAAATCATTGAACTTCTATGACCCAGTAGTTCTGGCTTCTCATCAATTATGTGAATACATAAGAAACATGGTAGGAGTCAAGTTGTATCCACAGAAGGATGTCTTTCCCCTTGGCCTTCAAGAGTGTCACTGATTACATTTAGTAATATACCAGGTATATAAGTTTGGAGACAAGGGACAAGAGGAAGCTGTGGCTGTGTCAAGCTCAACAATAAGATGTTCTAGCAAACCAAGGCAGAGACCTTCTTGAGCATGTACCAGCACTCTAGGTGAGGGGCAAAGATAGTTAGATGTACAATAGGGATTTTGAGATCTTATTTGTTCATTTAGCAAATGCTGGTGAAGTATTTTCCGAGTAACCAGGCAATAAAATGGGCTTTTAAAATTTGTATATGATTAATATTTACATCCCACTTTTCGACAGAGTCTGAATCAAGTTACTTAGTATTTATCATTACTAAAAAACGATATGAGTTTTAAATACTAAGTTCCATTCAGTACTTTCAAGTATATCTCTGCATGAAATGCTCATCTTAGTATGCTGCTTCACATTGATGGTGGTATCAAGAGATTGGCTGTCAATGACACACTCATGAGGCTGCTTTATTTACGGAAGTGAAACTCCACATGGGCTAGTGAAAATACCACAGGAAGAACGCCTCTTCATGCCATCCCAAGGGATGGCTTTCTCAATGAGGTGCTCACTGGCCCCCTACAGCTTCTCTATGGATTGGCCTTGAGAAAAACCTGAAATTTTAGATGTTTTCACTAATGAATGTGAAAACTAATGAGGTTTTCATTGTTTTAATTCTGTGTCTAGGGAATAAGCTACATGGCCATAAAGAGAACAGTATCAAGTTTGAATTTTAAAAATGTATTCTTTTGAAGAATAATGGAAAATTTCAACTTTGAACATGTTTGCAATAAGGGGGAAAGTGTTGGGAAACTTCATAAAGCAAATACGCATTAGCCTCTGCACTGTTTTTCTAATCTAGTGAAAATACATGGTAAATGACTTTTCCTAGAAGAAAGCCGGTATGAATGCAAACCACAGTTCAAGCCAAGAAAGCTAGTACATCAGAATTTTGCTTTGAGATCTGTCAATAATGATTACTGCAGCTTCTGAGTGGGGCAGAGAACTAGAATCTGCTCCCATGTGATACAGCTAATGAGGAGAGTTAGAATAAAAAAAGAACAGAGTATTCCAGAGGGAGGGCAAGTAGAAGAGCATCATAAATCACAATGTGGCAGAAAGACAGCTGGAAGTGCAGAGGAACAGCAAGGTGACCCAGCACAAAGAGCATGTGGCATGTGGGTCCTGCTGCATGGCTCGCCAGTGAAGGAAGGAAAGTGCATACCTTCTTTCAAAGGAATCCAGGCAACCCTCGTGAAGAGACTGGTGGTGCTCTGTACAGAAAAAGCCCACAGATCATCAGGCCTCAATTCCAGTTAGTGGTTGTTTGGTGAGCTGGAGACTCCTCTGTCCTATTGTCCAACTCTTGAATCTCTGTAGCAGGGAACCAGACTTTTCCTGGGATGGTTTGAACAAACCAGGTACCACAAACAGCAGACAGATTCTACTCAAGTCTAGCTTAGTAAATCAGTGAATTTTGGGGTTTACATACAGGAGTAGGAATAAAAGGTTGCTTATAGGAACATAGGTGACTCAAAGACAGCTGCATCACTGAAAAGTTTGCTCCAACGTGAATAAAGACACACAAAAGGTATAGCTTTGGTACTCCTCCCATGACTTGCTTGCAGCTAGGCTGGCCAGTTTCCCTCCCCATTAACTGCTATTATTTATATAACCTTGAGGCCTGTGAATCTTGTAAATTTCAGGAACTTCTTAAGCTTTGTGAGTTTCACTTTCTTGCTGAATCCTATGAACCTCCCTTCTCCCTCCAGGAGGGAATGTTTTAATTTAGAATGAATAGCTTTACAATGGAAGGAACCCATAGCTGATCTACTTTGGATCTACAGAAGAAAGAGCTTGATGAGCCTGAAGTTAATATGCTACAGCCTCAGAGAGACAGTATTGAACAGGGAAGGGCTAAAATCCAAAGCCAAAGAACTCAAGAATCCCAAGCAATAAAATGTATGCCTTTGATGATTCATCTCTTCTCATGTTCTGAAAATATTTGTTTCATAGCTCCAATCCTGAGGTCAGCATGTAGATGCATTTCTGGAGTCACCCATGTTCAGTGAGGTTCACTGCTGTAGAGACTGACAAATCTGATGTTTCGGTGACTACTTGACATCCATAGTCTTACCTCCCTTCAAGAAGCATATTTAGTACTTAGTGGGTTTTACAGTTATGGACACAGGTTTGCACACACAGATCTCAGTTCCATGTTTGCTTCCTCAATTCCCAACACACATTAAGACAAACCCTGGATAGTTCCAGAGTATATAAAAGAAAATGAGAGAGGTGTGGCTCCAAAGAGTGAGAGAACACACTTTGCCCAGATTACCAGACTGCAATGCTGTGTCTGGCCAGCAGAGGCTCCTGGTATGTACAGAAGTGAAGACAGCTCTGTGGTCATCCAGCCCTGGTGAGCCCTGCCTCAGAATCATCTCAGCTGTAGAAAGATGGAAGCCTCTGAGCTTGACTGACCTTCCTGCCCCACAGCCACAAGGAAGACTACAGGTTTAAAGTGTGTCAGAACAGTGGTTCCAATCCCTCACCTTTTATGTTTCCCCAGCTCTGGAGGTTTTTCTTTCTTTTTACAATACCTTTAGTAATGCTTTGACTTTGTCTTGATGTGGTAATTTCTGGAAACTGAGTCACCGAGCCTTTTCAGTTAGAGAAAGGCAAGTTTATTACACCAATGAGGCTGTGCCCTGGATCACATGATGTTAACCTTTTATTATGTGGGAGAGTGGACACAGCAAACAGGAAGTTAAAGTGTGTACATGGCAATAAATGGTGATGGCTTGGCCATGTGAAAATTCCACCTTCTCAGTACCTCAGTATCTTGTTGGAGATTCCACAGTGGGCAGGACAGCTCAGCTGAGCCGACTCAGTGCTGGGCAATTTCCTTAACATGAAGCAGTTTAGGGAATTCTACAGTTGCAAAAGGAAAAAAAAATGTTTTAGTTTGTATTTACCTTCTTAGATTTATTTAATATTATTTATACATTTTTCAATAGTGGGTGATGATTATGTATGTATGTATGTATGTTTGTATGTATGTATGTATGGTCCTTTCCCTGTATTCAGCCAAAAGTAAAATGAAATTAATGTCATTTGAAGCAAATAGATAGAAGTTTTAAATGATATAATCCAGATTCAGAAAAAACAAATTCTTAGTGATTCTTCTCATATATGTAATCTAGATTTAGGTGTGCATGTGAGGGGAGTGGCGGGGTACACATGTGTGTGCATTTGCATGTGCATGTGTATGTGTGTCAAGTTCAAGGGTATGATGAAGAAAGACATGATATAAAGAGAGAGAGGAAAAGAGCAAAGAGGAAAAAGTACCACATTTCCTCTCCTGAGCCAAATATGGACTTATTAAATATACATAAAGGATGACGGAGACTGTCTAGAAAAGGGGAACCAGCAAGGAGTAGGAATGCAGGTGTGGGCGCAGGGGCCAGCTCAGTGACATGCAGTGGCACATCAGGAAGGTGTGTGATGAGGCTCAGCATTTCTTATGCTATTGGTTCTAATGGCTAGGACTTAAATATGTCATTAGTTGTATGTATGTGTTACATGCATCTGTATGTGTTCGTGTGTCTGTATGCATGTGGGTGTGTGCATCTGTGTGTGTATAGGTTGATGTGGAGGGGTCCATGTGTGTGTACATGTGTACACATGGATAATAGGTATATGAGAAAACCATGTGTGTGCACAGGTGCATGTGTGTGCAGGTGAATGTTTGTGTGGGTGCATGTGGAGGCTGAATGTGTAAAGGTGCACATGTGTAGGCTGATACATGTGAAGACTATGTGTGTGTGCATGTGTGTGTATGGTGTGTGTGTGTAGGTTTATGTGGAGTCCATGTATGTGCACAGGTGCACACATGGGTACAGGTGTACAGGAAAATAATGTATGTGCATAGGTGTATATGGAGGCTGTGTATGTATAAAGTTGCACATGTGTGTGCAGATAAATGTGCAGACTATGTGTGTGTGTGCATGAGTGCATGTGTGCAGTTGTATGTGGAGGCTATGTGTGTATAAAGGTGCATATGTATGTGCATATATGTGTGCAGACTGTATATGTGTGCATGAATGCATGTGTGCAGGTATATATAGAGGCTGTGTGTATAAAGGTACATATGTGTGTGCAAATAGTGTGCAGACTGTGTGTGTGTGCATGAATGCATGTGTGCAGGTGTATGTGGAGGCTGTGTGTATAAAAGTGTACATGTGTGTGCAGATATGTGTGCAGACTGTGTGTGTGCATGAGTATGTGTATGCAGGTATATGTGGAGCTGTGTGTACAAAGGTGAACATGTGTGTGCAGATAGTGTGCAGACTGTGTGTGTGCATGAGTATGTGTGTGCAGGTGTATGTGGAGGCTGTGTGTATAAAGGTGCACATGTGTGTGCAGATACATGTGCAGACTGTGTGTGTGCATGAGTCATGTGTGCAGGTTACATGTGGAGGCTGTATATATAAAGGTGCACATGTGTGTGCAGATACAGTGCAGACTGTGTGTGTGCATGAATGCATGTATGTAGGTGTATGTGGAGGCTGTGTGTATAAAAGTGCACATGTGTGTCTACTTGACACAAACCTAGTCACATCTGAGGAGAAGGGAATCTCCACTGAAGAATTTCTTCCATCAGACTGGCCTGTGGGAATGTCCTTGAGGCATTTTCTTGATTAATGATCGATATGGGAGAGCCCATTATAGATAGTGGTCTTGGGTTGTATAGAAAGCAAGCAAAACAAGGTCTGGAGGGAAGCCGATAAGGAGCACCCCTCTTCTGTTGCTGTTGAGCTTCTGCTCTGATTCAACTCAATGATGGGCGTTGAACAGAACATACAAGTCAAACAAACCTTTCCTCCCCTAGTTGCTTGTGGCCATGGCAATTACCACAGTGACAGACAACACACTAGAAGTGGTCACACCCTAGTGGAGGATCATGGTATAATTTATGTATCTCTGTCAACAAAAAAATATTTGGCCAAGTTTCTTTTGTTATTATGTTTTTATTATCAAAGCAAGAGCTCAACTCTTTCCCTTTAATTGCCAAATTTTATTATAAAAATATTGGAAATTAAAAATTCACGTGCTGAAATTAACCAGAGCCAAAGACTCTACAACTCTCTTCAGCTTCTCTGCCAGTGGTTCTGAACCTTCCCAGTGCTGTGACCCTCAGGATGTAGTGACCTAACCACAAAATTATTTTATTGATACTTCATAACTACAATGTTATTACTGTTATGAATCATAATGTAAATATTTGTGTTTTCCAATGGTTTTAGGTGACCCCTGTGAAGGGTCATTTGATCCTCAGAGGGGCCATGGCAACAGGTTGAGAACAGCTGTTCTATGCAGTGTAGACACTTGTAATGGAAGCTGTGGAGCTTCACACTGGGTTTTACACTTTCACCATCAAATAGTTTGATACTTATATACTTATCTACCATCAAACTTGCAAACTCCATAAGAGTCAGATGTAGAAAAGCAGTTAGCTCTATAGCCTCCTTCACATCTCTCTTCCGTTAGCTTCACTCAACCAGCTCTGCTCTGTCTCCATGTATTTTATCCAAATGCTTTAAAACTTTCCTTAAAATCAAGTAACAAATCTCCTTCCTCAAGTAATCTGCTCTGCCTCTGTGACAGTTAATGGCCAAAGACAACATCTGGAGAGCCATGCTTCAGGTATAGTTCTCTCTTATATTGTATCATCTGGACAGGCAGGTGACATGCAAGCTTTTGTTCTGAGGGACAAGAGATGTAAGATGTCAAGCTCCCTTACAAGAAAACATATGAGGAAGAGGGCCCTCAGGTGTCTGGCAAAGAATATAGAGCAAAACATCAAACAGTAGAACAGATGTTTGTAACATGTTTTTGACATGTTACTTCGTAAGATGTATGAAGGATTCTAAGATGCCAGTGTGAATGGCAGGAACCCAGCAATTGGAAAGATGAAAGTACTAAATAAGAACTTGACAAAGAAGATACCAATGGCCTATGAGAATGAAGATATTATATATATTTATATATTTATTATAATAAATATCATACCCCTGGTGTCTGTTTAAAGATGGGCTGGTTTCTTTACTGATGCGCTACATTAGGCTTAAAACTCAGTAAGATAGGCAGAATAACTCAAATAGCAAACAGGTTGGAGACCTTACTTACATCAGTACTTTCTCTCAAAACCAGCCATTGTCCCATCATTGCCAAGGCACTGGGAATCATTGCTTTGTGATCCCCTTCTATTCCACCTTACTTCTTAGATTTTAGATGCATTCTTCCAACTCTTTAGAGGTAGCCCTTCCCATTCCCCTCTCCTGTGTGTCCTGTACAGGACAGGTCTGAACATGCGCACTGCATCCTCTGGGGGCTTGCTTGGTGCACAGCTCTTGCTAACAACTGTCTAACAGGGATATGGCAGCACAAAGGCAATCTGAGCACAAGAACTGAAGTTAAGTCAAGCTAAACAGAGAAAAGATGCCACATAAAAAGCTGATGTTATAATAAGGAAATGAAGAGTGTTTGTTTCTGTAATGGTCAAAGCAGCTGACTGGGGACTACAATTTCCCTGTCTTTTATATCATCATTCCAAGAGAATATACTAAATGCATAGATTTTATGATCATGTTTTTTATAGGTGGGAAAGATTATGGCAATGTAGTCTAGCAACTCTCTGTTGAAACCAGAGTCCCAGTATAGAGAGGATTTTTCATGTTGCATGCTCAAAGGCAGCTGTGGGATTGCCATGGGTCTTTTTTCTTTTCCTGTGTACTATTTTTATATATGTTGAAATTTAAGTACCAGCAACACAAAATTATTTTCAAATAATTTATTGAAGCCTAATTTGGAGAAAACTGTAGCATTCACATAGATAATGTATGGGTTGGATATATTCACTGATAACAGAGTTAATATGGCTGTTTAAAATTAGATGCTGTAGAATGATAGCAGCAGAAGTACTCCATGTGATACCCACTGTACATAACTCACTGGAAAGGAAACAGAACCTTAGACTATCTAGGAAGACAAGCACCATAGGCCATGTCTGTGCAGGTTTATCATGAGATAACACAGACTGTACAAACCCAGTGTAGAGTATGTAGTCGAAACAAATAAGTAAATGTCACTACTTTTACAAGAAGGATGAAGGAATAATTATATCAAATGGTTTGTAATTTATAGGACTAAAAATATAATAGAAAAGTGAAAATTTTCTCATGTTTCTTATTAGGTCAACTGAGTATGATTTCAGTGGAAATATTAAGAAAGTTTTAGTTGCAATAAGATTTTAAATGTAAAAAACAAAAGAAGAAATTCATGAAACCTCTAGGAATTAATAAAAAAAAAATGAGGACCTAGAGTGCTTGCCTAGAAAGCATAAGACCCAGAATTAGATCCCAGCACAGAAAACAATAATCATACTGTCAATAAAAGGAGACTCTTATAGATATTATTCCGACTTACCATTGATCATTTCCAGTATATTCACATACATAAATAACTTTCCAGGGATGGGGTTGACGCTTGCCTACTTTATGGGCACATGTATGTGCAGACACCAAGTCATATGGCACCACCTCAATTCTGAAGTTTCTAAGCAAGAGCACAGCAGATAATTTATTTCATGATGCCGCCAGCATTATTTCCATGGGAAAGAGGAGAACCACGATTTTTGGAGGCACATTTAAAAACAATGCAGTTGGAAAAGGTAATTTCAAAGTTACAGATTTTTGCAAGCCACCGTTCCATTTCACTACCAGAATAAGTCTGTGTTTTCTCCCCAGAGCACACTTTGAGTGCTGACTCCAGACACAAACGCACTTGTGTATTCTAGAAAGTAGCATTACGAAATATATAAACATTCCAGTAAATATTCATCCTGCGTCATATAAAGTAGTTTCCATTTTTATTGAGCTTGCCCCATTTGGGTTCGCTGTCAGTCTTGGTGACAGAAGGGGTGTGCAAAGGTCTGGCTCCGTTTAACTGTGCTCCTGCGGGGGCTGATGTAATGAGACATTGAGTAGAAAATTCCCATCCAAATTATATTGTCATTCCAGGTAGCAGGAGAATTTTGGAAATGTGTTTTGGGTAATTAGGGAGAGTTTTATAAAAATCTAAAATTCACATGCATTGCGAATAGAATTCAGTCCCCTCCAAGTGTGAGGACAGATGACTTCTCATTCTTCCTTCCATGAAAATAAATTGGAAAGTGGCTCTGTGTGTTATTCTCTGAAACCACAGTCCTTCAAATGGAAGCTGACAAAAAAGAAAAAAGCAAATGAATAAAAACATTTCCCTAATGTGGAAAGACGCAGACCATGATAGGAACAGAAAATAATATTTGTTTTACTTCCAGTCAGTGGAGCGACATTTCTGTCTTTTGGCTCCACCGCTAGAGAGAGCATCCAGAGCTTTCTGCTGTGAAGCCCACTGTCATCTCTCCACCGTGGCAGTCTCTACATGTGCACATTGTTTTGCATTTAAATATATATTGCTTTTAAATTTTAAATGGTGATATGAGCGAGAAGCCTTGGCAGCAACAAAATTAGATTGGGAAGTCAAGTGCGGAAACAGGAACAGGCAAATATATTAAAATAGTGCTCTCATTTGCTGTGCCTCAAATGCCTACCTGCAATCCAGAAGGTTCTACCAACAGCCCGTACTCCATTTTATGTTTTCTTGAATACTAATGCTTTTTGAGAGGTTGAGTGAGGGGGGCTTTCAAAACAGACATTTGGAGGGAAAGAGAAAACCACTATGGATTCATCAAAACACAAACTGAAAGTCTCCGTCTCAAATTCATGCCCCAGCATGCGTGACAGAGAAGGAAAAACGAAGAAAACTCAGATCTGAAGTTCCTTACCATACTGTCTCTTTGCCATACAGCAGCAAAGCTCAATCTGTTTAATTACTTTAAAGGGGGTGGTGGTGGAGAGGTAAAGTCATACCTGGCACACAAAGCTGACTGGTATAGGATGCAGTGTGCATGCTTTATCTAGAGGAGACAGATGCACCGGATTCTTTGACTGATGTGCATGCACACACATGCATTGTCTTTGGAAAATTATATCCGGATTAGAAAAGATGAAAAGAAAGTAAACTGAATAACAGACTTGGGGATAGAATGGACTGGGAAAATATGATCAACGTGACTATATTCTGCTAAAAAAAAAAAAAAAAAGAAGAAGTGATACTGAACAGGTCAGGAAATGAAAACATTACCTAAATAACTATGCACTGAGTCCAAACACAGGGGCAAGCCAGGCTCTCAGGCACTCAGCTCTCTGCTCAAGTCAAAAGTCTGCACTGAGAGGCCTACGTGTATGGGAAGACATGCTTGGCTTTAAAGTGCTAGTAGGTGAGAAAACATATTTATTTTGGGTAGAAATAGCCAAACAAATGAGCTTGAAAGGAGGAAAACTCACTTTTGAAGTAAAAGAACCTTTTTCACCGTGAGGAAAATCAGGCTCTGAAGCAGCTTTTCTGGTGAGGTAATGGGGGTAAATGGAAGGTGTTGCCTAATTTTAGATTACTTAGGTCAGTGGAAATGCTGTTGATTTAGTCACGACACGGTGCAAAATATGCAGTGATGCTGATCCATTAAACTATCCCCAGGGTGACAATATTAGTATAAGATCACCTCAACCAGACATTTACATGACCACTGTCTTTAGAAAGCAGAGCCATCAAGAATAACCAAAACTGTACTCCTTTGTTGAATGAATCTCAAGTGTGTAAACCGGTCTCTCCAGCACAAGCGTTTAACAGTTGTAGAACATCCTCTGAGTTGAAGAGAAAACTTCTGAAAACCAAAGGCGTCCTGAGCAGAATGACAATCTGTTTGGTTTACTGTTCTTGGCGCTGAGCCCTTGGGAGGGGGCACAAATTCCAGGTCGACGACCGTCCTGAAGCTCATTTCCACTTCAGCACCTGGAGGGTAGCCCACTGGCATCTTCATCTCGCACCTCCTGGAGTTTAGGAGGTAAGAAAATCCCCAGTGACTCTTAGCAGATCTGTTGACTAAAGACCCTAAGCTCGCCCTACTGATCGGAGGAGAAACGTATTGTTGTATCCATTGACATTTTCATGCTGTGCATTTAGCAGACAATATCCTCTCCAAATTGGTATGATAGAATCCATTGCTTCTACAATGTATAATAGCAGGCAGTTTGTTTCTTTTTCTTTCTTCCTAATGTGAGGGAATGTGAACAATAACTGTACCAAGAATGAATTATTTGAATTTAACACACAAGCCGATGCTGGTCACTAAAACCCATTTGTGACTTGTCAACGATATGTGTGAAATCACAGAATCATTTTCCCTGTTGTAGCTGCCTGTTGGTGTGCACAGAAATTGAACATTTCTGATTGGATTTATGAAAGAGAAAGACCTCTCTGAGAAACTCCTTTTAACACTCAAGAAAAACCGGAAATAACAAATTTGAAAGCGATAGCTCTTGGCTTTCTGCATCGCTTCTCGTTCATACTTTGAACAGCATCTGTAACTTTCAGACTTTGTAGCACTATTAACCTGACTTAACAGGTGGGGAGACTGGAGGGATCGGAGCCTTCCTCAAGCTTGTCCAGGCAGTTTAATTCAGGGTCAGCAAGAGAGATACAAACACACCCGTCTCTCTGGAAACACATCGAGCTCAATGTTTATAGACACATACATTGGGAAATAAATATAAGAGGTCCTCCTACCTCACACAGACCTAATGGCTAATCAGTTTAACCAGTTACCACTTTGCCAGTCTTTTAGGCAGTCTCCTGTTCTTCCCAGCCACACTTGCTCTGTGACTGACGCTTCACTGGGATTCCATGTTATATGACTCAGTACGCTTTGCTCACCTCTTGTGGACTGCTAACAGTGTCACATCTGAGTCAGGATCTTCAAAGGCCAGAGCTTACTGATCGGATGCAGGGCCATGTGGGAATGAGTCTTAAGCAATGTCCCTAGAGGACCGCCCCAACTCCTTCACTGCTCATCGTTCTAGCACCCAGTGTTTCCAACAACATCTATTATTGTCCCCCAAAGGAAACCCAATAACTTGTTAGAAGACTAAATGGAATGAAAGAGGGATAAATTAATAATACAGACTTGATAAATATTACTAGTTAACACATTTGAGGCTCAATTAAAATCAATTAGTTATCCAGTTTTATATGTTGGGAGATTTCACATATAATTTACACTTCCTCCTTTCTTTGAAGGAAAAGTGTAGAGAATTGGTAATGTCTAATTTTCCTATCAACATGCGCACCCTTAGCTGGTGCTTCAATGCCCCAAACTGAAGTCAAACTGAATTTAACATAGTTGTTTTGGGCAAAACCAACCAAATAACCAATCAACCAATCAACCAATCAACCAATCAACCAACCAACCAGCCAGCCAAACAAACAAACAAACAGCAACAACAACACAGCGATAGAGACGTCAGATCTTTCCAGGAGATGCTGAGGGAGTGGATGTCATTGTCCTTAGTGAAGAGCAATGAGATCACAGAGTGGTAACTGCTACCGTGGTTTAGATAAGTATCCCTCCCTCAGAGGTTCATGTGTGAAAGAACCAGTTCTTATCCCTTGGTGTTGGAAGGTGATACACTCTTTAAGGAGTGGGTTCTGGGGTGGGGTCTTCCGGATGGTAGTGACCTTAACTTGATGTCTTAGTGCATGTAAAGAAATGAGTGGTGCTAATTTGGAGAGAAATATTTATCTCTATTTTATAAGAAACTGGAAAAGTCATCATTTTTCTAGGATCTGTTGTAGGGAGTAAGTCAAGGTCTAAGTAAGTATATATTAATTATTGCCGTGAGCACAACCATGCCCAGGCCCCTGTGCCTCAGACCTATGAGGATGGAAATGTGGCCTACGTACAGATGTTGACAGATGTCTGAGGAATCTACCTAAGTTTCCTCCTCCCTCTCCTGATATTTATATAGAGCGACTGGTCCAATACAGAGACCTCTTGAAGAGTAGCTAAATCTACCTTCTCAGTCAGCTATATACAATAAACCTGTCTCATCAATTCAAATGGAGAAAATAAATGTGCTGCTGCTCATGACCCACTGGATCTCAGCTTTTCTGTAAGTGTGTTTGTGTGTCTATCCATTCTTCATTCCCTCAGACAGGTTTCCAGGATCAAATCCTGCAGTCTGTGACGATACATAGCGAGTATGGCTAATGGCACTCTGGAATTGTACAAAGGAATACATCATCAGAAAGTGTTTACCTGCTAACCACAAGATTCCTAGGTATCCACAGTAAAGTATCCATATGAGGAACTCTAAGATCATACTATTTACCATTTTGGATATTCATAGGGCATTGGGTGAGTTTTCCTATAAGAGGAGAGTTTGTGCGGGTGGTGGTGGCGCATGCCTTTAATCCCAGCACTTGGGAGGCAGAGGCAGGCAAATTTCTGAGTTCGAGGCCAGCCTGGTCTACAGAGTGAGTTCCAGGACAGCCAGGGCTACACAGAGAAACCCTGTCTCGAAAAAACCAAAAAAAAAGAAAAAAAAAAAGAGGAGAGTTTGCAATATCCTGACAGGAAGAAGGTGGCACCCTCAGATTGGGTCATTTAATGTAGTTTAACAAAAGACAAATATACAAGGATGTGAGATGCACTGATGTGCCAAGGTCCCAAAGGCATGAGGGGTGGGGGAAGTACTCAGTAAAACTGAAGGTGGCAGGGAGTGAGGGAGGAGAGAGTGAGGAAGAGCTAGAGTCAAGAGACTGGGAGACGATCTAGGCCCATCTACAACAGTGGAAATCAGATGACTCTCTGACCCTCAAGGTCTTTTCTTCTGGTTTTCTGACTAACTCCCCAGAGGAAGCAATGTGTCCCTTGCCATGGTACTCTGGACTGATAAGCTGGGATGCAGAGTGGATAATGGGCTTCCCCTCTCTGCACCAGGTCCTTGAGCTACAGCCAATGCTTGAGTTCAGTTCTTGGGTGTGTAAGCTCTGTGAGAGGGGTAGATGGGTTTGCAGCATCTACTTTCTCCAGCATAAGAGAAGGGCTCAGTAAACCCTTGTTGGATAGCAGTTGATTCTGTTGATAAAATGCAAATAGATTTTACATATATGCCATATTTAATATGTTAAACAAATAGTATCTACATAAATACAACTACTATACACATATATGTTATATATATATATAATATATATATATATTTATATATATATATATATATTATATTGTACACACACATCCACTGTAATTACTGTGACTAGAACCTAGCTCAAAAATTTTCAACTATATCTTAAAAATAGTTAACTAATAATAAAAAAGTGATGACTAGCCAACAGACATTGAGGATAGCTGGTTGTTAATATTAGCTTTCATTGTTAGTACACATTACTTTCCCCTCTGAAGTTATTAATGTTACCTCATTCTCACAGCTAGGCCACTGCAATGTTCATGGTAGAATCTTGGTGTGGAGATTTCTTGAAGAGCTGCTTGGTCCAAGGAACAGGCAGTACAGAAGGCAGAGACCAGCGTGCCCGTCGTCTACAAGTCTCTCAGCAGAGCATTCCACGCACCAAGCTGCTTGCAGAAGGAAACAGTCCCACTAGACACCCTCCTCATACAGCTTCTAGAACGTGGTACATCCACAGTGGCTTTGCATTGTGCCTACTGGGGTAGATAAGAGGAGGTGAAGTGGGGATGATCCTTCAACCAAGCAGCTCTGCTATGACTCCGTGTAGGACTGAGAGATCTGAATGGAGGTGCCCGGGTGTTACAGCCTTTCTAAAGCTCTAATACTCACCTTCTGTGCCCCTCACTGTTTCTCTATCCTGATGGCTTTGCATCACCATGTGAGGTCTGGCAGACTCCCCTCTGTGTGTCTATCTGGCAAGGCTAGCCCATCAGTGCACAGCCTGCTTCTTCCTTCTTGTCCAGGCCCGTGCACATACAGGCATCACTAACTGAACTCGATGAATTAAAGAGGGAAAGAACATGATTTTGGGAGGGAGCTGTGTTGGAGACTTGAGGGGGCTGGATTTGAAGGAAGGGAGTTGGGAATAGACATGATCAAGGTATAGTAAATAGTTTAAAGAGTAAGAAATATTTTTAAAAGAGAAATATGAGAATAAGCACAATCAAGCCAATTCTCGTTTTAAATATACTACAAATAAAAGTACTATTATTTAAACAAGTAACTCCTACCTTATTCATGCATTGCCATTTGTCAAACTGAAACTAGGTATAAATGAATATAATACCTAGGCACAGGTCTCTCTCTCTCTTTTTCTCTCTCTCTCTCCTCTCTCTTTCTGTCTTACACACACACACATATATATACACATACAAATACATATATATGTGGATATATATAATATATATATATATATATATATATATATATATATATATATATTACACACACATAATCACCGGTTTCTCTCTTTTAAGTCAGGTAAAAAACTTTTTATCAAATTATTTTATTTATTTACATTTCAAATGTTACCCCTTCCCAGTCCCCTTCCCTGAGTTTCTCAGCTGGACCTTTCTATACAGCTTACTAGGTCTCACTTCTAGGTGAAGGACTCTCCTGATGCTTGTCTGGATCCAGAAGCTTTAGCATTCTCCGACCTGGCTGCCATGCCTGACACTCCCACAGTATCCGTTTCTCCTGCAGCTTGATGTGATGTCTCTCCTTACTCTGTCCACACTGGGATTGTTCCTTGTACTTGGCAGCTCTGCCTGTGTCATCTGGAGTTCTGCGTCCGTCCTATGCTCTGCTACCTAGCTGGCTGCCCTCTTCCTCCTCTCCTATCTCAGATGCATTCTCTAGAAGGACCCAGCTCCCTCTCTGGTTTTTATTTCTCAAGCTACTCAGCACTTAAAACTCCAAGGAAAATGAAAACAAATGAATAAACAAACAAACCAACAAGTAGCCTTTCTTAGGAAGGCAACACCACTCAAGTCTTTCACCTCTTGGGGTGTGCCACCCTTTGTAGCTGAGTCAAGATACTTATGCTAAATATGCTAGACAATGTGCATTCTTGCTAGGTTCATGCTAAGCAGTGATGCCTTGTAAGGGAAAGCAGCCTCTGTATTTTGAATTGTCTCGCCCCCAACCTGTTCTGGTGCACATGTCAAACTGAAGAAAGTATCGAGCATGTATTGCTCTGCCTGATGGAGAGATACAACATGGTGGGAGAATTTTGCTTTCTTTTTAAAAAGGATTTATTTATTTATTCATTTATTTATTTTATGTACATGAGTACACTGTAGCTGTCTTCAGACACACCAGAATTGGGCATCAGGGCCCATTACAGATGTTCGTGAGCCGTTGTTGCTGGGAATTGAACTCAGGACCTTGGGAAGAGCTGTCAGTGCTCTTAACCACTGAGCCATCTCTCCAGCCCCTTGCTTGCCTTTAAAAAAAAAAAAAAAACAGTATCACTTTTCATACCCCAGACAGCAGACAGCAATGCCTCACTTGGTGTGTACATGACCCCTGACTCCCAGCCTTTGCAGTCTACATGGAATGCTATCCCGCTCCAAGGATGGCCCAGGCGATCCCTTCCTAAGCAAATTAATATACCCATTGTTCTGGTGAGGGCTGGAGCTCCGGCCTAAGAAGATGAAGTAAGTCTCAGCTCTGCCCTATGTATTCAACGTAGACCCCAAAATGTCTGTGCTTGGAGCAGCTGCAGCCCTCCGTCACCATGAGGTGAAGTGGAGCCATAATAGAAGAGAGCAGAGGTTCTGACTAGAGCTCTAACTGGAGGCACAGACTTCTACTACACACCCCACTGAGAAAAGCTAAGGCTTCCATCCTCAAGGTTTACTTAAACCAAGTCAAGCTTTCTGACATTTAATCAGGAGATCTGTCAGATCCTGTATGTGGAGTCCAACCAGCTTGACTGTGTCAGGGCTTTGAGACTATGAAAAGCTATCCCACTCCACAAAGATCTAAGCAGCTACTTATGAAGGACACGGATCATCCTGCTGACTTACCTGCAGATTCAGCTTCCCTCCCACTCACCACAAAGCTGTAATTATTTCTCCCCTGGAAAGGAAGAGTCTGAGCTTGTCAGATGATTTTCTCTACTCTCACAAAGTCTAATGAGCTATTTGTGTTTGTTCTTTTATCAACTCATGTTCCAACTTCCGTGTAATTAATGATGTCATTTAACCTAAAATTATTCCTTTCCACTTATAGCCAGTGAGTGAATGTCACTCTCCGCTGTGTGAACCGCTCTCAGCTTGCAGTGTGGGAAAGAGTCCAGTTACCAGAAGCACTAATCGATCCTTAATGGATGTAAAGATTATTGAGCCACACCACCATGGAACTAGACCTGTTTTAAAATAGATTAGCCCTTGCTTCTCCTCTGGTCTCTTTAGGAAACACCCAGCCAAGGCATGTGTGGCAGTTTGGTGCCTGTGACCTAGTTTCAACTTTATTATAGGGCAATTAGCCTAAAAAGGTGTATTTTTAAATGAATGTCATTTACTAAAAAGACTTTCTACCTTGATAGCTCATTTCTCCCCTCCAGTGTTAAGGAATGAATAATCCCCGTTTTTTTTAAATCGCTTTTTTCTTTCTTTCTTTCTTCTTCTTTCTTTCTTTCTTTTTCTTTCTTTCTTTCTTTCTTTTTTTTTCTTTCTTTCTTTTTTAGCTTTAGTTTTTGGCTTACCATAATCACTACAGCATTTTCCTGCATATATGGCATTAAACTGTGTTCTTATTCACACATACACACCCCCACTGTCCCCTTACTGGTCTCCTCTTTCCCTTCAAAAACACCCTCCCTTCTTAGAACGAAGAATATTTTATTTTTATTTAAAAGAAAAAGAAGTACAGTGCAAAACTGAAACATCTGGTTATGTGGCTTTCCTTTAAATTTCAATCTATTAAAAAAAAAGAACAATGGAATTTTAAGGTGGTAATCATAGCTTTGACTTTTTCTCCATGAAAAAATAAATAATAAAAGTATTACTAATAGAGACTGCTTTCTCCCCAAGGAGGAGGTATTTGGGTACACTTAGGCAAGCATTTTAGACTGTCTTTAAAGTCTAAAATAAACAAAACAATTCTCTTTCTTGGGAGGAGTTACTTGATAGGCCCTGGCACCCTTTCTTTGCACATCCTCTTTAAGGAGGCGATGCTGTCTGGTCACTTCCTGTCAGGGGACTTTTTGCAGAGACACACATATTGCAAGCATATTTATTTACCAGCTCCCATTCCTTCCTTCAATTCCTGGCGGGGATTCTTTCGGCCCAAGGATTATAATGAGGAGAAAAGTTCCTGAAAACACAACTGTGCTTTTTATAGTTAGAAGAGAATTATTTGCTCACACGCTAGTTTGGGATGGTCTTTAATTTTTTTTTTTTTTAATCAATTTACTTTTCTGAAAATGTCTTCTTTTAGATACGAGAAAGCAGAATTTAAATTCCGCATTCAGAGATCCCCCAAAATACCAAAGTTGCACAGGATGGAACGTTGTTAAGTTTTGATGTCACCCCTCTCAGCCATGAATTCTTTTCCCTCTCTTTCCCCGGCATCTCTTCTTCCATCGTCTTTCTTCTTTTTCTTCCAGTTGCCACACAACACAGAATCCCAGGGAGCCTTTTGTTCGCTGTCAGGTCAACAAGAAGCCAAATTAAAAACTAACAACTTTGGATCTCTGCAGACGGACAAAGTGAGTGTAGACTAAGAAGCAAAGGAGAAAAAAGAAAAAAGAGGGGGGCTGGGATGGAGGGGGTAAAGATCCTAAAGAAAGAAAAGCCGGGCTGAGGGATTTGGAGGGCAGCGGCTCTGGAGGGGCCAAGCTGCCTCGTTTGATGTGGGAGGTCTGCCCACAACCTGCTGGGACACTCTCTGGGACATCTCATTAACCGTGTCATCAAAGCCCCCTCAGGTCCAGCGAATCATAACATTATCTCTGACATTACCACACAGATACAAGGTTCCCGAGGCAGTCTATAAACATGCCTGTACTAACCAATTCATCGTGGCTTGACACCCCGGCAAGGGCTGGATGCCCTTTAGTGAGCTCCGTGAATTGCCCCAGTCATTCATCAAAGTTTCTTGGAGTGCATTTCACACAGCATTAAATTTAATTAAAGCAACATTGACTGCATTGTAATCCTCGGGAGGCTCTTTGTCAGAGGGACCTGGAACACTTCGGCTTAAAATGTCTATTGTTTTGTTGGAGGTTTTCTTGGTTGTTGGATTTGAGGTTTGAACTTTTTTTGAAGGATGGATATCCGGATTGAACTGGTGCAGACCACCCCTCTTTGACTCTTTTCTTCCTTCGTTTCTCCTCTTCTTATTCTCCTTCCTTTCCTTTAATTTTTTTTCTAGATCAAAAGATACAGCACACACATTATAAAACCAGCTTCCAGAAAACGGGTTGCAATAACCTAAATAGCTCTGTGAGCGTCAATAGTGCAATTGGTGTGAGGCTCAAGAAAATAGAGTGCACACTTGTACACAAAGACTTTCCAGTGCAGAAATGTTCTTACCTCTACCCCTCAGGAAGCAGAGAAGCCTGCAGGGCTCCAAGTGCGCCCGGCTTCGCAGTGCTGCAGAGGTATCTTAAAGCCTTGGTACTTTGCTACTGGAGATTATACGCCATTCTCCAGACACTTGGAGTCCTTAGTAATGGTTTTAGATGAATCGATAAAGTAGGCTGAGCTAAAAATAAACGCCCTTCCTTTTTGTCAGCAAAGGAAACTAGATCGAAAGCCGGATAGGTCCATGAGCTATTTGTACATCAGTTAGTGTTTGCATCCTATATGAAATTTGTGTGTGTGTGTGTGTGTGTGTGAGAGAGAGAGAGAGAGAGAGAGAGAGAGAGAGAGAGAGAGAGAGACAGAGAGAGAGAGAGAACAGAGACAGAGAGACAGAGACAGAGACAGAGAGAGAGAGACAGACAGACAGACAGAAACATAGACAGAAGGAAGAAGGGATAGAGGAGAGAAGGAGACAGTGAGACAGAGAGACAGAGAGACAGAGATAAAGATAGACACAGACAGAAATAGACAGAGACACAGAGACAGTGACAGAGACAGAGAATGTGTATGACTGAGGCAGAAAAAGGGAAAGAAAAAAGAACAAGCTAAAACTTATGGGGAATTTCAAGTATGTGTATAACTCATAATTTTAGTTGCTTTTTGAAAACAAAAACTGCATATTAATTCTAATCTTCCTACATTATTCCCACAAAAGCCTGCAAAACCAACTGACATAATGTAAATATGAGAACTTCTACAAAGTGTAATTTGGTTAAACCAAGCTCAGACTGGTCGCACTGGAGGGAGACTAAGTTCCTTTCAGAGATTATTCATACTGCTTTTAACTGTTTGTGAACAGCTTTGTGTGGTTGCAGGAAATGGCCTGATCTCTCCATCAAACTCCATTGTGTTCAGTTCTATGAATTCAGCAAATAAGCTGCAGAGAGCATATTACCATATAAATCTATGCACATCGAATCCGCTTTTCCAGAAAATGATAAGTCATTCAAATTTTTGTATTTCAATTTCTTGGTCTGCAAAATGGGAATAAAAAAATACTACATTCCCAAGCTCACAGGATATTGCAAGATCACACAGACAAATGTCTACAGAGCATGTAAAAGTTCTGGAATCAATGCGCTTTGCAATGGTAATGTGATTTTAATGTAAAACATCAGATATGAAAAATAATGACAAAAATGTGATTTTTTTCCTCTTAAATTAAAACATTTATCATTTTGATGGATGTTTGAAACTCAAACAATGTACTATCTTTTGAATGCATGACCTAGTAAACAAAGAACAGGGCAGAAAGAGGAGCTGAGTAAATACTAAGAAGTGATTTAGAGGAAACAAAGAAAAACAATAAATTTCACATTATGCAGTGGTGGGAAAAGGGGAGAAATGATAAAAAGATGGTTTAACAGGTTTGATATCATGAACATAGCAGGTCAGAAGAGACTGTAGGAGGGAATCTGTCTTGAGATTAAAAGACATTTTTTTTATTCTATTTTCTCTCACTGAAGGCATACCTAGTCCTTGGAGATACTGGTGTGGTAGAAGACATATCGTGGGTGCCTTCCAGACATGGTATGCCCAAACCTGGCACCACATCTTACTAGCATGTTTCCTTAGCAACCCACTAAGTTCTGAGTCTGTGTTCCCATCAACCATGTGGAGATAAAGATGCCTTCTCAAAGTGTGTGTGTGTGTGTGTGTGTGTGTGTGTGTGTGTGTGTACTGTAGAAATGGATGCACGCAAGCTCATTGCATGCACAGATTATGCAAGGAGAACATAATAGAGTATATAGTGGGGTCTAATGAGCATCTGGAAGACTGAATATAATAACTCCTTTTAGACTGTAAGTTTGTGCTCTTCCTAGTACCCATAACCTCTCTGTCTGGCCTGTAGCACCAAGTTTACAAAAGTATTTGCTGGATTGTCAAGAAACAAAGGAAAATGTTTCCCTCTTGTGTTGGTTTGTACACATATTATTACAGAGGAAGATCTAAACAAAGTTGGTGAAGGAAGAAAGACATAGGAAGAGCCATGGCTCCTGAGGCTCTGGGCAGTTGCAAGGCTTGTGTTAGTACAGAGAAAAGGGCATCTACAAAGAGGAATTATTTCACCATCTAAGTTCAGAAAAGGTGAGTCAAGAGACAACTCCTACTAAAGGCATTAATGACACTCCCTGGGTAGGGTTGTAACAAAAGAGCTGCCAGCACTTCTGGCTGTCCTGGGAAGGAAGCTTTAGGTCAAGAAGCCTGGTGAAGGATAGTATTCCGCTGTCTCTGTCTGGTTCCGCAGATCTTTGTAGATACGAGTGTGGCTCATGGAAAGCGTGAGCCAATCGCGTGTGATTTTGGTACTTCTGGTATTTATACTGTGATCTTCCTTACCACACATAGGTGCTTGTCGTGTTTTTAGTAGCCATCTTAGGGTTTTACCCTTGAAAGCCACGCCCATCCTTGAGGCCAGCTTGCTCTGACAGTGAGGGCTTGATCCTACACTGTGATTTGCCAGTCAGAATTCAAGCAGAGGATAAGCAGAAAATAAACGATTTGTCCTGCCCTTTCTTGTCCATCAGTACATGAAGATCAGCCTTCACCACACCACGATGATCCTGCCAACCACACAGGGCCAAGCGACTGCTTTGACACACAGGCTAAAACTAAATCCTTTTTAAAAAAGGAAGAAGGAGGGAGAGGAGGAGGAAGATACAAAGGAGAAGAAAGGACAATACCACCACACGGGATGGCTAGGCAAATCCAAATTCCACGGGGCAGGTTGCATTAAGTCATCTCATGCATGAAAGTGCAATCCATAAACAAAATTATTCATCCTGGGGGACTTCTTACCTGATGGAATCAGGACCATTCCCATGCACATGCATGTACGCACACCTACACCTACCAGAACATCTACATATGCATGTATGAAGGCACGCACTCATGTGAACATACACCCCCACATAAAGTATTTTCACAGAAACATCAGGATTGGTGTTTGACTATTTTCCAATCAAGATGATGCATAAAACCTAAGACTCAGTCTTACTAGGTGAAGACCAAAGGCTGGGTTTTAGGCTGACACATTTACTGTCCTGTACAAGAGGATACTCTGTCAAAGTAAATTTGAGTGCTAGACCCTACAGTGTGCTGTGTACACTGTGTGAATCGGAGTCCCCCTGTGGACAGCTGCAGAGCTGTACTGTTATTCTTGCCCTGCCTGACTCTCCCCTTGCCTCACTTTTATTTTTGAGATTATATTGTAAATTTTATAATTTCTCCTTTCCATTTTCTTCCTCCAAACTCTCCTGCATAGCCCTTTCTACTCTTCTTTGAAGTCATTTTTGAGACCTCTTTTACTTCAGCTTCTGCTACATGCATACATTTCATGTATACACATATGGATTCCTAAACATACCTTGTTCAGTCCATATAAGTTACTTTTATGCATGATTCAAGGACTGGCCATTTGGTACTGGACAGCCAGTTCTTGTGCTCTTCCCTGGAGAAGACCACCTCTTCCATAGCCAGCTCCCTTCAGTTACCTATAGATTTGGGTAGGGTTGAGGCCTTTTGGGTTTTCCCTGATCCTCTTTGACATGTCCATTGTTACTATCCTTGTTTGGCTCACATTTGGACAGTCATGTTGGTGAGATGTTATGAATATAGCTTATGACATCACTAGGAGAGATGATGTCACAGCAAACTCCCTGATCATTTGCCTCTTACAGTCCTTCAGCTTCCTTTCCCTGAATGGTCCCTGAAGCTTAGGTGTAGGAGTTTTTATAGATATTTGCACTGGGCTCCACAACTCTGCATTTTGATTGGTTGTGGTCTCCTGTTGCAAAGAGATGTTTCCTTGATGAGGAGTGAAGACTACACTTATTTGTGGGTATAATGACAAATGTCTATAGATTATTGTTAGGAATTACGCCGGCTTAGTAAATTAATGGTTGCAGATTCTCCTCTAATAACCATGACATTACTAGCTCTGAGTAACTAGCTAGGATTCCAGTAACAGACATAACTTCCCTCTTGTTGATCTGGTCTTAAATCCAATTATAGAGCTATTGGTTGCCACCAAGGTATGTGTGCCACTACTGCATCCTTATGGTTACCATGCTGCGCATCATGATGCCATTCATCAGCATCTTAGCTAGTCCTAGCTAAAAAATTAAACTTACTAAAATAAGTTACAAAACCTTACACCTACAGTATTTCATAGTTTAGATATACCGCACTTCCATTATCCATTCTTCAATTGTAGGACATTTAGGTTGTTACTATTTTCTAGGTATTGTGAACAGGGAGCAGCAGTGAACATGGCTGAGCAAGCATCCTCGGAGTAGGATGTCAAACCTTTGGGTATATGCCAAGGAGTGGTGCAGCTGGATCATAGGGTCAATTTATTTTTAGTCTTCAGAGTTCTCCATACTGATTTCCACAGTGTCTGCACCAGATCTTTGTCCCCATTTAAACACCATAAACTGTCTAGTCCGCATATTTAGGAATGAACAGTGCCCTCCTCCTAAGGGAGAGGCTACAAGTAGGATATTTCATTGATTAGATTTAGCCTGCTTCTGTCACCATCATGTTTTTGACATTTAACATTAATTCCTAAGCCTGTCCTGTGATCTTCAAAGGCCACGCCCTCTAGGAAATCCTGTCCTGTGATCCTCAAAGGCCATGTCCTCTTGGGAGTCCTTAGATGAGTAGTGTCAATATCTACTCATCTTTTATCTGTTCAGGTTGCTCACGGCCACATACATTTTACTTTCTCTAGTCCCCCATTTAAAAACAAAACAGAATTCCTCCATTCAACATTGCTCTGAGACTCCCTTATTTTTCAGCCTACACTCCCAACTGAGTTTCTTGTTTGCCTTTTCCATCTCTCAGCCTCTGTTTAAGAACTCTCGTAATTCCACTGAGCCTTTCTCCACCAGTCATGCAGGACCTTCCCAGTCCGTGCTAAACCTGATAGACATTTTGGTAGCCATAGAACCTTCCCAAACAGTTGACCATCCAGGCCTTTCTATGATACTCTTGTTCATAACAGTCCTTGCTTTTTACAAATGCTCCTGGATTTCTCCTTAGTTTGCATTTTCTTCCTTAATCTTTATTCTGCATTACTGTTATCTTGTTCCTTGTTCTTTACAGGCACGCTCTATCCCGGGCCCTCTTTTAGTTCCTGGTTCCAATTACCATTCATATGCTTTCGATTGTCAATTTCATAAAGTTTGTTAGAAATGACTTGTTCTACAACTAATAAAAAACAGGGCAGCTAAAAGAAAAATTACTTTGTTTTTCTTTCTTTTATTTCATAAAGTCTGGTCACAGCTTTTATCAATGTGTTTTTAGCTGCTCTCTGACATCATGGTAGACGTGTCCCTTGTCTGTGGTGTGTTTGTACATGCAAGTGTGTGCAAGCATGCATGAGTGCATGTGTGTGTGTGTGTGTGTGTGTGTGTGTGTGTGTGTGTGTGTGTGTGTTGGAGAATGAACACAAAGGCCAGAGGTCAACACTCTATGTCTTCCTCAGTCTTGATCCACTCCTATCCCCTTTTTGACACAAGTTCTCTCACTGAACCACCTGGAGCTTACCAATTTAGCTAGGCTAGCTGGCTAGCAAACTCTATGATTAACTGTTTCTACCTTCCATTGTTGGGATTGCAAGCATGTCCACCATGCCTGACTTTTTCTGTGGTTAATGGGAATATAAATTTGAGTTTCATACATGTATAGCCAATGTTTTACCCACTATGGTATTTCCCCAGCTCCCAACATAATATTTTAGAAACCAGTTTAGATGATAGTGACCCATCTTTAGGGCTATGACTTTCCTTTACTCTTAAACGATTTTAAGCAAGATCCATAAGACTCTACATAATCTGAGTGCTGCTCAAAACCTCTATGGCATTGTCTCCTGCTTTCCTCAATGCCTGGTTTCCCCCAACTGCCCTCTTGAAATACATCATATTCCCTCGCACTTCAGGAATTGCCCTTTCCTGATTATTTTTAAAGTTCTAAAACTATCCTCTCAGTGAGTTGATTCTTGCTCACCTTCAGACATCATTTCAAATATACCTCTCTAGAGAAGATATTCCTGATCACTAGACCACATGGCATCCTCTGATTTAAATCACTCACAGATTTTTTTCTATTGTGGCTTGTGTCATAATTTATAAATATGAATTTGTTTGCTTGACTATTTAATCAGCACCGTCTTCTTCCACTACAGTCCAAGCCTCTGGAGAGGAATAACCATCATGTTTGTCTTTTTCATTATTTCAACCCCAGTGTCTTCACTGGGCACAGTGCTAGTCACACACTAAGAACCAGAATGCATGTGTTGAATAAATATTGACACAGAATTGTGTTGACACATTGGCAAATTTTAATCAAGCAAACAAACCAAAAAAACGAATGTATTGATTTCTTATTATGTATCCAGAAGTGTTAAAAGTCCAAATAAAGGGAGGAGTAATAAATTTAAAAATAGTGCATGCCAATGTTCTGGGAGTTGTAGGCTGTGTCTTAAATGACCTCTGATTCATGACTCAGGCCATCTTCTCAGTTCTCTACACTGTCTAAAACATGAGGATATTTAAAACTAAACACTATGCCTGTGATCCCAGCCATGTGAGTAGCTGAGGCAGGGGAATTAGAAAAGCAGTCTGGGTAATCTAGTGAAAACTATTTTAAAAGATGGAAAGAAGGAAGCAAGAAAGAAAATAAAATTGAGTACAATTAATTTAAGGTCAGTGGAGTCACAATCATTGCAAAGAGAGAGACAGACACATATGTGTGTACACACACACAAACATACACCCACACACAGAGAGACAGAGAGATAGACACAGAGAGAAAGACATAGACAGAGACAGAGATAGACACACAGAGAGATACTTGTCACCCCCCTCGGCCTTTCTACTTTCTTTACCTTGGTCTTTGTTTTAATCAGATCATCTCTGTCATTGTGAATGTCAGATGGGCTTCTGAAAGAAGTTTTGTAGGCATAGATGTCACAGGTTTGACATGAAGAATGAGCATACATGTGGAGTTCATGCTGGCCTGAACAGTTCCTACTCCTCCAGTGACACTCCCCGAAATCTCCTGTGTCCCTTGAAGGCTTTAACCTGATCCCCAGATTGAAGCTGGGTAAGGCACAAACAGGCTCTTGAGTCTTGTGGCTTCCTTTGCCAAGACAGGAGATCTAGACTGAAGAGTGGAAGCAGACAGGAAGTCTATGTACGTTTCCTGTTTCTTCCTCTGTATTCAGGGAGGCTGCATTCTCCCTGTGCAGTCCCATGTCTGGTGCTCTGCTCCATCAGAAGTCAGTGTAAATTACTGGGAATGAGGAACTAGATCTGCTCCCAGCAGCACACTTGCTCCTTGTGGTACTTTTGCAGTGTGTTGTGGGAAAATGGAATCCTTCCCAACCTTCGGTGTCTCAAATGCATGTGTGGTTCCCAGATACTGGCTCCTGGATGAATAATAGCAAGGTGGTTCTTTTCCATTACTAATAGCAATTACTGAGTCCTGGGTTCCAGGTCATGGTCTGGCAGGTGTTTGGTGAAGCTGTGAAATCAATAATTTTACATAGTCCTGAAAATCTACTATATCTACATCCTGGTTTCCAATTTATTGTTTCTTTGTATTTTATCCTCTTAAAGAGACTTTTTATTTGTTCGCTTATTTTTGTTTTTGCATGTTTCTGTAACCATATTTATGTGCATAAGTGTACATATGTGTGCATGTGTGTGGGGAGTCCAAAGTTGACACCATGTGTCTTCTTCCATTGATTCATCAAGTGCTGGGATTATAAGCAGCATTTTACATGGATTCTGTTGAGCAATCTCATCAGCACTAGAAGAGACTCTTATGGAATGTCTATCATTAAGAATGTGGACTTTTAAAATATGATATTCTTGTTTTCATATAGTCAGTCTCTTCCCCTTCAGCTTCTTTAACAGTTTGACTAACATGATTTTATTCCAAAATTTCTATGCCATAATAGTGCCTGTACTACCACATATACAACGAAAGCAAGACACAAAGCTCACATTAAGTATATGTGTAAACTATAAACCTGTACTTAGTTATGTACTATGTGTGTGAGTGATAGATGATAGATATTCATACAGACAGATAAATGACAGCTTGATACATACATAGATGGTAGATAGATACATATATAGATAATATGATAGATACATACATAGATTATATTATATATATATATATATATATATGTAGGTTAGATTATAGATACATACATACATGATAAATTAGATAGATAGATGATAGACTATATAGATAAATAGATAGATGATAGATTAGACAGATTGGGTAGATAGATAGATAGATAGATAGATAGATAGATAGATAGATGGTGCATAGATGGATAGATAAGGTAGGTGAGTGAATGGATAGATAGATGATTGATAGATAGATAGATTGATTGATAGATAGATAGATAGATAGATAGATAGATAGATAGATAGATAATGAATGGATGAATGGATGGATAGATGGATAGATGAGGTAGGTGAGTGAATGGATAGATAGATGATAGATAGATAGATAGATAGATAGATAGATAGATAGATAATAGATAGATCTGAAGACAGAATGATTCTTATCAAAGTTGTTCACTGACGTTTTCTTCTGGACCCTCTCCAAGTTTCTCTCTTCCCTGTTTCTGTTGCTTTCCAATTCTCCAGAATTTCAGTTTTGTCTGATCCTTATTTTCAGTATCATTTTAACCTCTGGACCATGTCAGCACATTTTTCCCCTCCAATTTATTTTTTTATTTTTAGAGAAAACAATCCAACACTGCATTCCAGTATTCCTAAATCTTTCATTTTCTGCCAAAGATAACTTTCCAAACAAAGGAAACGCTACTGTTACCCACACTGTCTAGAACTTCATAGTCAGTTTTTGAAGCTGCATCATTCATTTTTACATGAGGCATCAAAATTATATCTGCACAATTTCACTCAGCTTTCCTCATGAAACAATGTATCCAGTTAGCTCACTTTTTAAATTAGCTCGTTGCTATGTTTCACCTACAACTACTCATTTATTTCTATAAACCACCAGCTCCCCCAAGCCCGGTTGTGGGACAGTGCTGAATCTTGGGAATACTCCTTTTGGGATTGGTGTTCTCTCGGGAATCACTGTAACCTAGTCAATAATGACTAGTCGATAATGACTATTGTCTCCCAAAGCTCAGTTTCATCTTTTGATCCAATAAGCACCAAAATTGATCAAAATACCCAAGACGGCTGCTACATTCCTTCTTGGGTGTAGTCATGTAAGATATGTGATCAATTATTTTAAAAAAGATAGGGGCATGCCTTTTGATTTTTTTTCCCTTGCCTCTTGTCTGACTTGGATGGATGTGCAGCTGCTTAGATTATAGAACTGATGGCAAATAGTCTACCTTGGACCTGAGGGTTGGAAAGCATGGGCATTGGTTGGGAATGAAGGGTGCCACCAGGTGCTTAAGGAACAGAAGCATGGCGCTTATTCTTCAATATTGTAGACATATGAGAAAACATAGTGGAGTTTATTACTGGGAGTAGTATGTCACTTTCAACTGTACCTAATCTCCTATCTGGGGTGGTGTACTGCAAGCCAACACAGCTACAATTAGTCATTGTATATTTTGTAGGGAGCATCTAAGCTTAACAAAATACAGTGGCGGGGGGGATTTTGTTACATCACTTCCGGCAGCACTTTGTTCTCTGTTACATCATTTCTGGCAGCTCTTTGAAGGCTGCCATGTTCTGTGTGAGACTGAGAAAGCTCAGGATGCTGGGATGTGATGAGAACTTCACAACACATTTAGAACATTTTTGAAGGAGAGAGGTAAATTCAGGCCAGAGCTAGTTCATCTACAAATAGACACAAAAAGAAAAATTTTGGTTTGTAACCAATAACTGAAACCATTCATTTGAGTTCTTGTGTTTATGCCAATCCTAATTTCATTTGTGTCCTAAGTGGATCCTTGAGAAGCAGCAGTCACTAACCATGGCTAAGATGGGGCTCCAACATAGTTTTTAAAACAATTGTCCTCTGCATGCCAGAGGCACCAGCTCAAAGGGGCCCATCTTTAGGTGGCTGCAAGGGAACATTGCCACTGTGTAGGTGCGAGAGGAGGAGATGAATGCAGGAGAAGATGCAAGCTTTTATTCTTGTATACTTAAGACCAATGGGTCCCACATAGGACCCAGCCTGGACAAATAGACGAGAGGCCTGCCAAGTTTCTGATGGGATCACATGGCCAACAAAACCACAGACTCAGTCTACAAAACCTTGGCCAGCCCCTGAAGTAATCCCTAGGCTCCAAACCAGTGCCAGCAGGAAACAGGATATAAAAACTGTGAAACCCAGAAGAAAGGTACTGCTCCAAGCCCCCCTCAGATGTGGTTATGAAGGAAAGTAGAGAGGAAAGAGTCCCAGGGTGCACATCGGGGGCCTTTCAAGGACAAGGGTCCAAGGACAACTTTCCAGGCACTAGGAGTGGGATATCCAGGAGGACTAACCAAAGCACTTTCTTTGCAATTCTTACCCAGAAGGACTTCATTGATCCCATGATTCAATGCCCAGCGTATCCCACACTCTTCTTTGTGAATAAAGATTTTCAGTGCAGTGACACATTTATGTTACATGGAATCCTTTTGTTTTAACTTCTGACACCTTTTCAGATAATAAAGTTATTATGTCCCAAGTGCCTTTTCCATCATAAACATCACAGATTTTTTTAAAAGCTGTTCTTCTAGATGGCAAGTTAATTATATACAACAGGGTAACCTTACTACTAGAAATGCAAAGCAAAGTGGAGAAAAAGCAAAAAGATCCATAAAGTTGGAAGCGGTACATTCCATTATGTCTTAGATGCCCTCCCTCTGGTTTTAAAGGAAAACATGTAACTTTATTCTATTCTCCCTTGGTATTAGCTTCAGTTTCCTTTCCAAGCTTCACAAACACACAATAAGCTTTTGATTATCAAGATTCCAAGTGTTCTCCTAGACAGCCAGTGTGTATTTATGAAGGAAATCACTAAAGATGCAATCCGACTCCATCTAGGGAGCATTTCGGAGAGCCCCAAGCGACCCTCCACGGCTATGGAGGAGACTGAGAACAGTCTGGCCTTTTATTTTGAAATTGCTTTGGTATCTCCAGGGAAATGCCCAAAGGTGTTATTATTTGTTTATTGGTATCCACCTTCTCTCAGAAAGTCTTTAAGACAGATGAGGAAGATGTGTATGATAACACAGATGTAAAGACAGGAAAAAACAATTTCAAATAAAAAGTATAAGAATTATATCAACAGGAATAATTTTAGGGTATAAAGGTATAGCATGAATATTTACACAAACTGTGCCACTCACTGAGCCGTTAAGGAGGATACTGTTTAAATTTGCTTTTTTATGATGTCTGCAAGATCAAAACCCATCAGATGCTCTAAATAAGCATGGCTCTTTCTGGAACAATTTTCTCATGGGACCTCATAGAATGGATAACATCATTTGTTTTATGAAAACAAAAAAAGAACACTTTTATAAGGTATCATATCTTATAATAATCCTTATTAGAGGCCAATTAAATCTAATCCACATTAAATAAAGTACTTATACAGCAAGTAGAAGTGGTACAAAGAAATATTCAGTGATCTGACTGGAAATATCTTATTGACTTTATTCAAGAACGGGGTTCGGCAATACTTAGAAAAATAGGAGAATGATGATCATTTTATTTCTTTCAGCAACTCAACAATCACTCATGAAGTGTAGAGCCCACAGTGATCTTAGGTAGAGGGGTTCTCACACAGTCTAGGAATCTATCTTTATTTGAGAAGAATGGCAAATAGAATTGATAATCTCAACAATGAATAAATAATTATCAACTGCCATAAGTATGCCAGTGGAAACATCCAGAGCTCAGTGACAATTAAAATGAGACAATATGGGTAGGGATTGTCTTGTCATGAATGAAGACTGTGGAATCAAGAGGAGAGCGGAAGCATGGTGGAGATGGGAGTGGTGGTGGATGGGTGTGCAGTCAGCTGAAAAGAGTATGCCTGTGGCCTGGGGTAGATGCACTTAGGAGCTCCTGAGGGCGGGGGTCAGGGAAGGGAGGGAGACCAGAGTATGCCAGACCTTGAAGGACAGGGTTATGATTTCACACTTTAACTAAAGAATCCTCAGAAGACATCAAAGACTTTTAATCAAGGAGGACATCCTCCCTTGTGTGTATGTGTGTATGCGTGGTGTGTGTGTGTGTGTGTGTATGTGTGTAGTGTGTACGTGTGTGTGTATGTGTGTATGTGTGTGTGGTACGTGTGTACGTGTGTATGTGTGTGTACGTGTGTATGTGTGTTGTGTGTACGTGTGTACGTGTGTGTATGTGTGTACGTGTGTACGTGTGTACGTGTGTACGTGTGTATGTGTGTATGTGTGTGTGATGTGTGTACGTGTGTATGTGTGTATGTGTGTACGTGTGTACGTGTGTGTGTGTGTGTGTGTGTGTACGTGTGTACGTGTGTATGTGTGTGTATGTGTGTATGTGTGTACGTGTGTACGTGTGTGTGTGTATGTTGTGTGTATGTGTGTATGTGTGTACGTGTGTACTGTGTGTGTGTGTGTGTACGTGTGTATGTGTTATGTGTACGTGTGTGTATGTGTGTGTGTGTGTGTACGTGTGTACGTGTGTAGTGTGTATGTGTGTATGTGTGTATGTGTGTACGTGTGTACGTGTGTATGTGTGTATGTGTGTACATGTGTGTATGTGTGTGTGTAGTGTGTCGTAGTGTGTACGTGTGTACGTGTGTAGTGTGTACGTGTGTATGTGTGTATGTGTGTGTAGTTGGTACGTATGTGTGTATGTGATGTGTGTTGTGTACGTTGTGTGTATGTGTGTGTGTGTGTGATGTACGTTTATGTTGTAGTGAGTGTTTGTTGTGTTTGTAGACATGGTTTCTGTAGCTCAGGCTGGCCTAAACTGGCAAAGTAGCTGAGGATGACTTGAACTCTTAACCCTTTGCCTCTACTTTCCTTTGCACCAGGAAAATAATGCCTAGTTTATGCGGTGACACATCAAGCTCTGGGCTTTGGTAAGCTAGCAAGAGGACTGCCAGCTCAGCTAGAGTTCCTATTCTTGCTGTTCTTAAATTTCAGAAGTTTGCAGCCTGGTGTGATGACATACCCCTGTAGCCCCAAACTCAGGAGGCTGAAGCAGAAGGATCAGGTCACAATCCAGGCCTGGACTTTACAACAAAAATCCTATCTCCCCTCACCCCTAAAATGTTGCTTTTATTATTGTCTGGAAATCACTCATGTGAAGACTAGAAAAGTTAAGGTGAGCGTAAACATGGAAAGAAACTTTACATACCTCTTGTGTTGCAGAAGGTTCCAGAAGGCTCAGGTGGCTCAGGCTGGAGGAGGAATGAAGAGATAGAGATGGACTCAAGAGACATTTTGGAGTTCACATCCATAAGACTTTCTTTGCATTTGGGGACACAAATAGTCATTGATTGGCAGTAATTCTGAGAATATATTTCCCAACAAGTCCTCAGAGGGCAGTTATTTATGCAGCAAGCTAAGCACAGCACTGTGTGCTTTAAAAACTGAGCTGAGAGCAGAATGAATAAAAGCTAAAAAGTCTCAGATCCAGGCCAGGGCAGCTCCCAAAGCCAAGACCAGTGCAACTCCCGAGGTCAAGGCAGCTCCCACTGATCAAGGCCATGCCCTCATCCCTTGAAAATGAGTAGACAGAGTCCCTGGCCTGGCTGTGATTCTTCTCTTCAGGAAGGAATTCTGTAAATCTACCTGAATGCACAGAACCAGTCATGAAGATGCCACTCTCCTCTGCTATAGAGTCTAGGTGGCACAAATTTAATTAGACAACTTAAGAGACAGTTTTGTTACTGCCACTATTAAAAACCTCTGTAAATCGCACATGCCGCCTCCAATCTCCGTTGTGCACCTTGCGTAACTTTCATGTGTCCTTCCAAGAAAAGCTTCACTGAATTGCCCCCGCTTTCCCAAAAGAAGTGAGGGGCTCCAAAAGACCAGCAGACTGAAGATGGAAGCAGAGAGAGAGCTCAGCGGTTAAGAGCTGATGTGCTTTTCTGAAGGACCCAAGTTCACATCCCAGCAGGAATGTCTGACAGTTCACACTGGCCGCTAACTCCATCTCCAGAGTCTAGTGTCCCTTCTGGCTTCACCCCCTCAGAGGTTTCTTTTTAAGACTACACATGTTAGAGTAGTTTCCTTGATCCTAAAACAGGGTCATCTGCACATGAGAAATTGTTCTTCAGTTTTACCCCCAGTGACTTAAAAGGGGTATGGGAGAGCCTAGCCCCATTTGTGCCCACTAAGAACGCTCCCCATTCTCACGCAACAATAGAGGGATGAGAATCACCTGTTGCGAGTCTTTCCGCATACTTCCTAGACCACAGATCGCTCCTTTTCACAGAAGCAAAGGCTGTAGCATGGCACAAACATCTCGCCCTACCTCACCACAGAGAACAGCAGATAACCTTCATGCAACGTTTGTCCTTGGGTGCCGGCCCAGGAGTTTAGTCTCCCTTCAACACCAACTTACAAATGAGGAAGGCGAAGCCAGGAAAGCTGAGCTACAGAGCAGGTCTTGCTCAGAGCACCATCCCCAACTCTGCTCCTCCCCTACACTGACAAGGATGGGGCCAGGGCTGGTTCTTTTGCCTCCTTGACTCTCTAGGACTGGAACTAAGCTGTAGGAAGCCTTGTATATAACCAACTGTCTGAGATGTGGACTGTAACGGCGTGGCTTTCCAAAACAGTGTTAGAATATTCCATATATTTAAAAAAAATAATTCAGATTAGAGAAAGCCCAAATATAATACCAAACGGTTAAATGTTCTGTGTTGAAAAATGTAAACGTATGGTGTGTGTGTGTGGGGGGTGTTTCTATGAGCTCCACCCCTCCAGGATGATTTCTATGTTTGATGGGAGGGAGGGAGGGAGGGAGGGAGGGAGGGAGGGAGGGAGGGAGAGAGAGAGATTTAAAGTGCTGTGGCCACTAGTTAGGTTCACTCCTGTAAACAATGAATGAAACTCATTGACTTAAAAAAAAAAAAAAGACATGAAAGCAGGCAGTAGGCTAGTTGGGAAAAGGAAGCAGATTACTTGGGGAGGGGTGCAGCCAGGTCCCAAAGAAACCCAGGACAAATGGCTGAGGTGCCTATTAACATATCAAAGCTGATGCAAGCAAACTCTCCCAGCATCCCTCAGTACTTGTTGCTCCTTTCCCTCCCATGCTCTGGGCTCCCTTTTCCTCAATTTCAGATGCCTAGATAACTCAGCCATTTTGGCTATATGCTCTCCTGACCTCTAGTCTACAGTCTTGGTTCTCATGGGTTCTTTTGATCTTCTTAGCCTCTGCTTAGCTTCCCCCCCCTCCTTCTTCTTTTCCTCCTCCTCCTCCTCCCTCCCTTCTTCCCTCCATCACCTCCCTCTTCCTCTCCTCCCCCTCTTCTCCTCTCCCTCCCCCTCTTCCTCTCCTCCCCTCTTCTCCCTCCCCCTCTCCCTCCCCCTCCCCCTCCCCCTCTCCCTCTCTCTCTCCCCATCCCTCTCCTTCTCCCTCCCCCTTTTTCAAACCTTAACATGAGGAAGGGCTTTAGAACAGAAAATACTTTAAACACAGAACAGGTTTAAATTTTTGTGCAAGGAAAAGTTCTCTAATGGTAAGTTAAATGAAAAAATAAGACAAAAATAGCAACATGTAATAAGAGCATCATAAAAAATTATCTAGAAAAAAAATGCTGTTGGGTAGTGGGGAAAGGACAGCTGCCCACATTAATAGGACAACATGTGAAGGGAGAAGCCCTGCTTCCCTGGAGCTCTGCCTGACTCTGAGGGACAGAGAACTACAGAGCCTGGCTGCCCGACACACCCACCTGCCAGGTATGGCGCATTTGGATCTAAACGATGGACCAAGGCAGAAAAGTCCTCTCTAGGAGGGTAGACACCGGTCAGGAAGTGACAGAGAGTGGGCAGGTGGTGGAGACATACATGAAGGCTAATATGCAGTCAAAGGCTGACTGCGTGATCTTGCTCATTTCAAACTGCGTGCAACCATACAAGGTAGATATTTTGATCTTTTCTTATTTACAGTGGAGGCAATACAGCTTAAAAGGAGAAGGGACAAATGATCGAAGGTACATCACGTATGTGGAAGAGCCCGAATCTGAAGCTACTGATGCTTAGTTTCCTACTTCCAGCTTCTGATTCGCCAAACACAGTTAAGATATTTTCTGTGCCATTGAGCAAATAGGATTGTGATCCAATCCTGTTACAGCTTCAACAAAAACCATCACAACTCACACAACTGCATTTCATTTCCTTCTGAGACTTCCACATGGGCGGGTCCCAGGGCACCCCAGAGGTGGTGGTGTGTGTGGGGGAGGGTGTTATGATTTAGTGGGCCTCCTTAGTATCCCTGCTACTGCTCTGCCAGCCCCACACTTGGCTCAATCCTTTTCCCCTAAGAAACAACAGTAGAAACAAAAAAACTCCTCCCTGGGTAGAAGCACTTCCATAGAGATGCTAAGCCCATTCTTTGGATAGCAGTCCCCTCCTCCTGGTCCTCCCTCTCCAGACTGCTGGCCCTCTTCCTCACCATGCTCAGATGCAGAATCACCACTACATCTCTATTCATTGTTAAGTGACCAGACTAGGCAAATAGGAAGACGAATGGTTAGCCGGGGAAATTTGGGCCACCGTGATTGGAAAGGTACAGAGGAAAACACTATGGCCCGAGTCCCTTTGAAACACACTGACAGTTGACAGATGAGTGCCCATAAAATGACAAAGGCCTCCCTGTATAAAGCCCTTTGCCACCAGCGCTTCTCCCTGGGAAACTAACTGCCCTCAACTGTCAGTAAAAATATTATATATTTTTTTCTGGTAAGTATTCTCATTCTCATTTCTCTAGCCACAGAAGAGCCTGGATTTTGTAGGAGTGACCACTACTCTCATCCTGGACATCTAGACAAGAAACAACAGGTTGGTCTGTTAGCCAAGTGATCATAACTGGGAGAGTTGCCTGGAACATGGAGTCATATGACACCTGTTTGTTCTCGGGTGATGCCAGGAATGGTAACTGGGAGAAACCCGTGGCTTTTAAAATCTGCTTTTGTGACCCTACAGAGCTGTGAAATGAGTGTGTGTTTTTTCATTAAGCATTTGAGTCTGTGGCAAATAATGTCGCAAAAACAGGATGCTGTGTCTGCCCTGCAAAAAGTCTGCTTTGATGCTGCTCCTTATTCTCCATCTGTCTGTCTGTCCCATTGCTTTCTGAACTACAGACTGTTACAGGGAGAGGGGGAGGGGGAAAGAGAGGGCTGTGGGCTATGGTGACAAGAGCCATTGACTCTACAATGAGAGGTCCTCCCTTCCAATAGGGACACCCTCCCTTGAGTCACTCAGAAGGAAGGTATTTTCCTACGAGGTAAAGTCTAAACTCTCTTACGTCAGTTTCTTACCAGAGAGCAGTACTGTCTGGGAGAATTTCCTGTGAGAATAGAAATATCCTAAATGTGTGCTGTCCAATCGGAGTCACATGCAGGAGTGGCTCTCAGGCATTTGAAATGTGACTTCTAATCAAGAGCTTTCAATCTTATTTCATTTTAATTCAATATGTTAGAATTTCTTTCCTCCCTGCCTTCCCCCTCCCCCACCCTCTCTTCCTTCTTCCATTTTCCCCTTTCTGTATATATTTGGTACTGGAGGTTGAACCCAGGGCCTTGTCTATGCTAGGCAAGCACTGTCTCATTGAGTTAAACCCGTGTCTGGATTTAAGAAGATGCACTTAGTCAGTCGTATCAGACAGCACATTGCAGACCACCTGGATGCAGAATGTTCAACCATTGTGATTGCCCAGGAAGGACTAAAGCTCAGACATCACAAGTATGCAAGTTTCTGAGCTTTGAACCATTTAGCATGGGACAAGAAGTGATGGGCCCCTCTGCAGGTCCCTAGCTGCTCCCTCTTCCTGTCCACAGATCTTTCCCTGGAGCAGCTCTGGGGTCACCTATCCCAGCAACTTACTTCAGCTGCACTCTATTTCAGCCTTTGAATGAGTAAATCCTTGGCTCTTTTGTACTTCAAGCCTGTTTCCATTGGCATCAGATGAGAATTTCCTCCGTTAGCCACCTGATCCACTAGCTGGGACAGTGTTTGCTGGGCTTAGAGCCCAGGAAATGTCTGAGCAGGTTTTTCTCAGCTTCCTGGCTGGGCTCCTGCCCTCAGTGACACCTGCTGGCTTCCTGTCCCCCCAGCTCCCGGGATCTGCCAACCCTTCCCATGTTTGCTCTTTGGCTTTGCGCTGTCTCTTTTCCACCATCTTCATGGTGGCTCTTTCAGCGTCTTGGGATTCCCGCATCGCATCATGCACTCAGACCCCTTTAAAGCCTTAGAGTTCAGGAGTGTTTACCTTAGGCAAGGAAGTTGCCGATGCTTTCAAATTCTTGGCACTGTCTACCCTCCGATCTTAGATCTTGAATGCTTCAAGCTCAGTGGATGTACTCACATTTCTTCCGGTTAGCCTTCCGGCCTGCCGTCTCTTTTGGGGGCAGATGTTTGCTATGTTTTCCTTCTTTTTCCTACTTCCCCCCACCCCCTATTGTTTATATTTGGTGTTAGGTCTATTTCCTTATTTCATCCGGCCCACCCCCCACCCCCCCACAAATAGGCTGCCACATATTATCACTGTTAGTTTACAGGTGACTCCGCTAGACTCCTCCCAGGGACTTAGCTTACATCATCATCTGTTGCCGTTAGCCCTGCCCCCAGTTCTCCTGTTCTCTCCTCTCTCTCCCCTCTCTCTCTCCCTCCTTACCTCCCTCCCTCCTCTCTCCCTCTCTCCCTCCTTCTCCCTCTTTTGCTCTCTTCCTTCTTTCGCGCTCTCTCTCTGTTCCCACATGTCCCCTGCCGAACTCTCTCTCCCCTTTTCTGTCTTTTTCTGTCCATGCTTCTCTGCCCCTTTGGCTCTGCTCCTATCTGTCTGCCTCTACCCTTCTCCAGGCCCTCACTCCCGTTCCTCACCCCCAATAAACCTCTTTTATAATAAGTCTGTTGTATGGTTGGATTTCTCAGGGGCACCTTGGCATGGGCCAGCCAGGTACTCCTGCCCCACACCTCACCCTCCCGCATTATATTTTATAACAGTCTTGCTTATTGAACCATAAGGTAAGTCCAGTATGGAGGAGTTCTTTTGATATGTGTGAAATATTTAATTAGAGATACTTACAACTGTATGTTGTTGTAGCGGGTTGGCCTGATGCTGCTTGTATTCTAATGCTAATATTGGGTCCCCCAAGCCCTGTTTGTCCCAGAGACAAGAAAATCTGCACATAGAACCAAGTGAAACTGTGTGACCTTGACCTCAAGTTATTTCTGATTGATAAATAAAGATGCCAACAGCCAATAGCTGGGCAGAAGAAACATAGGTAGGGTTTAGGATTCTCAGGCTTGGGGATTGGAGAAGAACCACAAGAAGAAGGTGGAGGAGGAAGGAGAACCCACCATGGGTTAGGTGAGTCATAAAAAAGCCTCAGGTGGCCCCAAGGGCTGGCCAATTGGAGTTGAGAACAGCCCAGATAGAACATAGTAAGTAGTAAGTAATAATTCAAGGTTATCAATAGGAAAGCAGACTCTAATAGCACAGAGGGTAGATATGTGCCCAGCTCTTGTCCTGTTTAAGGCTTATTAGAAATATAAAGGGTGTGTGTGTTTTATCTGGGAACTAAATGATCAAAGGAGGGGTAGAAACCCCGGAGGTCAGGATTAAAAATTTCTACAACATGTTATATTCCTCCTCCTACAACTCTATCCTGATATCTTTTGTGCCATATACATGTGGATTTTGACATGGTTTTAGTAACACATTTGGGGAAAAAAAATACCCTTGCGGTAATTCAGAGTCGAATAGCTTCCTTCCTTGGACGTTACCTGCTGGTCAAGATGGAGTGTCTTCAACTGTCATTATCTGTGCATAATTCAATCTCCTTTTCACCAACTGAACCAGGAGACATGGTGACGTGTGCTAGGCAAATCAGTCTTCTTCCCAGAAACAAAGGATTGACATGCAGGCCGTCTGTATGGACTCATTCTATTGAAGTATAAGTGAAATAGGTCTTTTTATTGGATATTTTATTTATTTACATTTCAGATGTTATCCCTTCCCCCATTTCCCCACCAGAAACCCTCTATCCCATCCGCACTCCTCCTGCTTCTATGAGAGTGTGCCCCTACCCACTTATCTCCCCGCCCTCAAATTCCTCCACACTGGGTCATCCAGACTTCACAGGACCAAGGACTTCCTTTCCCACTGATGCCTGACAAGGCCATCCTCCACTACATATACACATTAAATTAAGCTGGAGCCATGGGTCTCTCCATATGTGTTCCCAGGTTGGCAGTTTAGACCCTAGCTCTGATTGGTTGGTATTGTTGCTCTCCCCATGGGGCCACAAACCCCTTCAGCTCCTTCAGTCTTCTCTCTCACTCCTCCATTGGGGACTCCATGATCAGTTCAATGGTTAGCTGGGAACATCTACCTCTGTATATGTCAGGCTCTGACAGAGACTTTCAGGAGACAGCTATACCAGGCTCCTGTCAGCATGCAATTCCTGGCATCCACAACTGTGTCTGCGTTTGGTGACTGCACATGGGATGGATTCCCAGATGGGGCAGTCTCTGGACAGCTCCTCCTTCAATGTCTGCTCCATACTTTGTCTCCATATTTGCTCCCGTGAGTATTTTGTTACTCCTCCTAGGAAGGACCAAAGCACCCACACTTTGGTCTTCCTTCTTCATGAGCTTCATCTGGTCTGTGAGTTGTATATTGGATATTTCGAGCTTTTGGACTCATATCCACTTATCAGTGAGTGCATATCATGTGTGTTCTTTTGTGATTGGGTCATTCTGGGTGAGGTGAAAGAGATTTACAAAGGGAACAGTAAAATCCTCAAGAAGAATGAAAATATGTTAGAGTCACTAAAAAGTTCAGACTGAAGCAGCCACAGTAAGGACAATAGTCTAGGTACCCCATGCTGCTCCATGATCACCATCCCTTTAACCAGGGTGATGCTCTTGGTCTGGCCAGTCTTGCCATCATAAAGCAGAGTGATGAGGAGCCAATCAGAATTCATCACTATCTCTGCAAAGGTACCGTACTGTCTAGCTTGTGACAGGTAGAGAGAACACGACTGTGAGTGCCATGGCCATGACCTCCGAAGGAAGGAAACTGTGAAGATTGCTTATCTAAGTAACGTCGGGGTCTAGGGATCCTGAAGACACCCCCATGAAACCTATTAGCAAGTTCTCTGTTGCCAGATGCTACAACCCTCAGACATAACTGCAGGGATTCCAAGTCATCTTCAACAGACCTCCTACAGAGCCTGCATCCATTTCTCATCAAATAGGTAGCAGGCCCTGCACTTATATATCCTACTGTGTTCCCGGCATTGTGTCTGTGTTGTCTAACAGGGTAAATGTTGCCCTGAAGTCTACATGGTAAAATGATTGTCATGACAGAATTCTTATTCTGTCAAGCAACATGGCTGCATGTTTGATGTCTCCAGCTTGAATGGATATCTATATTATCCATAAGAATAATCTCCTCATAACTACTTCACTTTTAAGCTGGAAAACATTATATTCTTTAATTTGTATTTTCCCATAGTCTACTACAGGCAAGGTTCTGCTTCATTATCTAAGTCGGGCTATTGAGATGTATCGGATGTCATGATGCATAAAGAAGACCTATTCTGTCGATGATGGATGGATTTCATGAGATGAAATGAAAGAGCAGGAACAACTGTCGATCTCTTTTTCCAAATTCAAATCATACTACAAAGCCTCAAGAGTGTTCACTCTTGCTTTAGGAAAAGGATCCAAGAAGTCAGTCCATATTTGGGAATAATTATCAGTTATGTAGGCAGAGCTACAGTGAGGGAATTAGAGAACCTGGACCTGGGGCTGAGTCAAATACTCACAAAACCCCTCTACTTCTCGTACATTCTTCCTAACCGATCTATGAGGCCTTTCCCTATCTGTTAAGAAGTGGACCTAGCATTCACCATTCCACATCCTCACAGAATTGGTATAAAGATCTAATGAAGTAATGAAGTATGACAATGATGTAAGACGTGTATGATGACAGCATGGCATTGTACATGTCGAGCCAGATCAATGGAAGGGACGGATGGATCATTCATTTATGGGTGTGTATGTATTCCCCCTCCCCCTCAATGAGTCCATTCAGTGTTTTCTTTTAACCTTACATTTAAATGTTGACCTCATATATCCTTCATAAAATACATTTTCAGTCATTTTATCTCTACTAAAGCAGAATATTTTACCTCAAACTCTAGATAAAAAAGAAATTTGCAGCTAAAGGTCTCTAAAGGGGAATGTCTAAATGAGTCCATTAACGATAACTAAAAAGTCAACCCGTCGCAAATGGAAGAGGCAGGTAAACATGCACGTGTAATGAAATCAGTGAAGAAAATAAATTACTCTTGATTCCTCTTCCTCCCGGGGCCGAGACTTCATGACAGGGTTTTTGTAACTCAGTATTTGGAGATAAAGTTCATTTTAAATGTGATTTCTTGACTATTTAAATAGCAAGTCATTCCACATGTTTACTTAAATGCACACACAGTGCCACATAAAGTCCAAACACTGGGCCTTTTATATACTAAGATGACATGGTATCAGAACAGACGACCGGCTATGTGATAAGAAGCATGTGTTTGGACCCCATCTTTTATGTTCCAAATGGAATTTTTTGAGATAAAATCCTTGAAGTGAATGATTTTAAAAAGTTAATTTTTTTCATAGTGAAAAGTAATGCCGACAAATATTCTTCTACACAACATTCACTGACACATTCTCCTTTAGGTCAGAGGGAGACAAAACATTCGACAGGTTTTCTACAAGTGGAATGATTAATATATATTACTTGATAGTCTAGGAACTTGGATTTTTAGGAAAAATTAAAAGGTAACATTAGAAGGTAATAAATTATTTTTAAATTAAATCCATACTAAAAGTATTTTTGGCTCAGTTAATAGTTTTAATAGTTAAAATAGATAATGATAATTTCTCTGTTCCCTAATACATAGAAGCAATAAGTATTAAATAGTTCATCCAGTGTCCCATTTCAATATAACAAAATAGATTTGTTTCGGAATTTCATTGACCTTGGGAAGGATGCACAGTACCAATGCTGTATAAATGAGGATTTTAAGGCTTCAATGAAATCTCATTCCTTGCATCTTATGAGATATAGTATTAACAGTGAAAAATTAATAGGCACAAGTTTATTATGTTTTCTTTCCCTTTCATAAAACTTGAGATATAAATAAAGTTGAGGGCCATGGTTATTCATATTTCCGGTGTATCTTCTTGTGGGTATTTCACTTCTTGCCCTGTAAACACAGCACTGTGCAAAAACATTGGCTAACAAGTAGAGCTCTGCCCTTAACTTCTTGTCCTGATGCAAATTTACACTGAACTCATCTGAGTGTATTCAGCTTTCTAGATTTAAGTTTCTGCATCTGCAAAGTGCACTTGGATTTGATGAACCAAAAAGTCTGTTAAATACAAAATTCTCTATCACTTACTAGAAGAAATGTGACATAGATCAAAATCTATGGACATGAAGAGAAAATTGTTAAAAAAAAAATCCAAATACATAATTAAATCCTAATGTGAAAATTTTACAAAACAAATGGCAAATGTTTAAATACAGTTAGATTAAAATTGTACAGTTAACATTACATTAATTCTCAAGATCGAAGACAGCAGCTTTGGGAAGGGATAAAGCATGCATACTAATGGGTAGTTGACCAAACGACACCTTTGCATCTTCTGTCCCTAAGACTATTGAGATTGGTCACCCTCCAGTTTTTCCCTATGACGAGGCCTGGTGCATACTTAGGTTCCTCTGCCTCGTGAGGTATCCCAGGGCCAGTGCTGATGGGATGTGGTGCTTGCATTTGCAACTTCACACACACCCTAGCTCAGCAACGGGCACACTCAGCGAAGGCTTAGCCCCAGTCCACCAACATCAACTTCATCCCTTGGTGAGAGCGTTCATATTCAAAGACATTGATCCTGTACCTTTTTTTCTCTCAGCTCCTTGGGGCTATCTCTCAATTAATTACTCTTTCAATAAGATTTTATTACTATTACAGCAAACACTATGTTAGAAACTAGAGCTGTGGATCTGAATAATGGTTCTCAACCTTCCTAAAGCTGTGATCCTTTAACATGGTTCCTCATGTTGTGGTGACTGCTAACCATAAAATTATTTCCCTTATTATTACATAACTGTAATTTTGCTCCTGCCATGCGTCATTATGTAAATATCTTATAAACAGGGCAGTCTTAGGTGACCCCTCCAAAGGGGTTGTGACTCACAGGTTGGGAAACACTGACCTAGAGAGACGGTCCATAAGTTAAGTGCATTGGCTACTCTTCCAAAAGACCCAGGTTTGATTCTCAGCACCAACATGGTGGTTAACAGTCATCTGTGACTCCAGTCCACGTGGGATCCAATGGCCTCTTCTGACCTTTGAGGGCACTGAACATATGCAATGTATAGACATACATGCAGGCAAAACACTCAGATATATAAGATAAAAAATTAAAAAAGAAACCATGGCTGCAAAGAATGCAGTGGTGAAGACAGACACAGGACATATGATTATGAGTGCAGAGACCCAAAGTCTCTTGGAAGAAGCTGTAGCCATTTTCCTGGGTTAGTTTGGAAGACCCTTGAGTAGCAACAGCCAATCAAGTAATTGCAATTATCTTCCCTTGAGCAATTAACCTATTTCTTAAGATGGAAGGCATATATCTCAGCTCTGTTTCAGTTTCCAATGGGAACAGTTTTTATCTCTTTTGCACAGATGCTCAGTAGATGCTTCTGGGAATGGCAGCCACAAAGTTGTCTTTACCATTTTGACATCCTTCTACACCGTGGTTCATAATGTAGACATGCAGGGGAGTCATAGGAATGAAGTCATAAGAATGAACTTACCAAGTTCAAATGTAATTTTGAGTATTCTGTAACTATAAGATCCTAGATAATTTTTTCTACCTTATTGTCTTCATCTATGCTCAGACGGGTTTACAATGTTACTCTCAGGACAAAATGTATTTATTTGAGGTTCAGACATAACTCACTTTAATTATTTAGGATACAGTTTGTGTGCTGTGACACACATGTGGAGATCAGACGACAACCTGTAGTACTTGCTTCTCTCCTTCCACCATGTAGCTCCTGGCCTAGGGATCAAACTCAGGTCATCAGGCTTGGTAGGAAATGCCTTTCTTTACCCATTGAGTTACCTTGTCAGACCACAGGTATAGTTCAGGATCTGGGCTTCACATATAAATCATGAACCATCCTGAAGGATGTCAGTTCCTAACAGTCTTTTAATCTCAGAAACCTCATTTCAACATGCATAAATGCTGACAAAGAGAGGAAACATGAAAACAGTTGAACAGTGGATCCTGGTGAAAGTACCAGAGGTTGTTGATGTGGTATTAACATCTGGTGCTATTCTTTTATATATGGAAATGTCTTTACTTTACACACTTGTTTATGATACAAACTTTGGAGAAGATGGTAAGATAGAGAACAGGCTAAAAGGAAGAGGGGAACATCACTCACAATCTCCTCTTAGAGACAGTACCTGCCAAAAGAATGTGCTAAGTGAGCAGTTGTCAGAAAACACCAAGCGCACGTGCAGAGAACAGAGCAGACACTGTGGAAGGCCAGGCTTCCATGAAGATGAGGCTCAGGAGTCTGGCAGGAGTCTACTGAAGACTCTGCTTCTCCATGGAGCTCACTAGTTTAAGGTTGTCCGATTCAGAGAAGCTGTGGGACTAAGAAATGCCAGTTCACTCAATGCCAGCAAGGGGGCGCTGTGGGCCTGGGCCATCCTGGCCACTGGTCCTCTTACTGGAGAAAACAGATTTACCTTAGAAGACCCTGCTTCCCTCTTCCAAGCTGTCTGCAGAATAATCAGGCTCGTCCTGCAGCCTTGCAAGAACTCCTAGGCCATTCCATGGCCACCACTTACCCAACCTTTCCTCTCTGTGCTTATTGATCCCTCTGGCAATTTTGTGAGTTCAAAGACTTTGGAGTCACACACAAGCAGGTTTGCTCGCAAGACTGTGGCCTTTGGAGGCATGATCGCAGTGTTTCCCTGTAGTCACTACTCTCTTAAATACTAAAGTGAGTGTAGTCATGTGGACTATACATGACATATGCCCCACAGTGCGCCACCTTGTGTCCAATCCCCTTCACTCAGCTGAGGATGAAGAAAACTTTTCATTGATTCTACAGTCTAAAACCCTTGAGTCCAACAGAGCAGCATGTTTCAACTGCTGTAACTAAGATCCATGCTGTAATACAAGCTGTGCATCTGCTGACTTCAACAGCAGGTGAACGGCCTCACCTGTCCTGGAAACCGGAAGTCCAGAACACTGTGTCAGAAGCTTTGATGTCCTCTGAGGCCGCCCTGCAGAGGATTGCAGATGGTACCCTTTGTGAATTCCCCTTGGTCTTTTCTCTGTGAGCTCATCCCTGGCATTTCTCTGAATAGCCTATTTTTTTTTTCTGTTTTGAACAAAAATGCATTCAAATTGGGGTAAAACGTGCTTTTGCATTTTTATTGGAATGTGGCAGAGCACAACTTTAATCCTAGCACTCTGGAAGCAGAGGCAGGCAGATCTCTGAGTTCTGGAACAACATATGGGTCTACATAGTGAGTCCTATACCAGAAACAATATAGTGAGACCTTTCTTTAATCCAACACACACACACACACACACACACACACACACACACACACATACACAAAATGCCTTTCATTTTAATTTATTTCATGGTCTTTTAAGTTCAATTTAATTAATCAAATTAATTTAAAAATTAGATAAAAATAATTAATTATTTTGAACAGTTTTAATTTACTTTAAAGGCCCTAAGAATCTACTACATCTGAGGTCAATACCTCCAATGTATGTCTTTTGGGAGGAAAGTAAGGTCAGAGCCCAGCATCTCATTTAGTCACAGTTAGAATGTAAGAGTTTCCAGATTCAGTTTTTAACTGAGTAAGATCTTGTTTTACTTCATGATACGTCATGAGGTTCACTTTTGAGTCGTTTCAGTACTCTGGATATACAGATCTCTTATACATGATTCTAATGGGAAATTGTCTTAGAAATTGTCTTAAATGTTTACAAATTGAGAACAATGTAACGGATAAGACACACGAGCATCGGATCGCACAGTATCACGATCATTCGCACCAGATGAGGGGATTAGCTTTTAACAAGAGATATAACGTGAAGTCTGGAAAAGGCCAGTAAGAAGCAGACTGATGGCAAACAGGAAAGGAATAGAAGAAGCCATGTGTGAGCTATGACAGTGATCACTCACATAGAAAATGAAGAACGAAATGTGTTCTCTGGGTGACGAATCAAGCTCACTCAGCCTTAGGGCCCAGACTTAGATTCGCATACTGTGCTCACTCGGGTGAGATGTAATGACTCCAGATGAACCAGCCTGCTCACCCACGCTTCCCACCTACTGTAATGAGTGTATCAGAAATCAAATGAATCTGTCCACACAAACTTAGGCTATAGGAAAGGCCAGAAATCAACAAAATCCAGACCACAAACAAAACATTAGGTAGCACATCTCTGGAGCTAGGACAGAAAAACTCCAGAACCTAAATGTCACCAACACAGATACAATATTGCCTACAGGCTCGGCATATGCAGAATAGAGGCTGCAACTTGTAATTACTTTCAAACCAGTATGTGACCATCATTGTTAATACAAGAATTCTTGCCAATGAGGTCTGATTTAGATAGGAGTTGATTTGGAAGTGTATTGGCTAGATACAGAAGATGAAAATGTCAGTTTTATTTACTCTCCTTGTTTTAAAAAAAAAAAGTGCCAGCCATAGGAACACCTCAGAGTCAAGTTTAAAGAACATCAGCTCCATTTTAATTAAAGTGCATAAACTATGACCCATAATGACAGCTACAACCAAGAAAAGACGGTGCTAAAACAGTGGTTTTTCTGGCAGCATTCCATTTGAACGAGTCAGTTGAATAAGAGGGTGGGCACAAAACCTGAGGACTGAGCACTGTCCAGCAAGTCTCTGAAAATCCAGTTAACAGCAAACATCAAGTATCAGTGACTGAAGACCACATGTCCATGAGACTCAGAGGCTCCGGTCCCCACCAGTCCCTATATACATGCTTGCTATCCCAAACTTCCAGAAAAGGTTTCTCCTCAAAGTTCAGCCTTCCTCTCATTTTCTTGCCCTCTTTCCCACCCAACACACTGCTCTTATGCCTTTTCTATTGGCCAGTGCAGTGAGCACCGCGATCCTGTGGAACGTCGTCCTCTGCAAGTGACATCTCATGGCATCACCTCTGGTCTTGTTCCTGGTATTCCCATGTGGAAGAAAAAGGCTGTCCCTCTTCAGAAGCACTGGGTCTGGGTCTTGCTCCCTCTGAACCCCGATCCTGTCAACCTGAAAGCAATGAGAAGACCCACTGTAGCCTAACTAGGCCAAGGAGCAGAACTTGTACCTTTCCCAAGGATGGTGTGCTCAGAGGACAGATAGCATTTAAAAAAAAAAAAAAAAAAGAAGGAAACACCATCATTGGTGCTTCCTCTATCTCTAGGTGATGTTTGTCTCTTACTTTACTTTACAGAGCCTGTACCCACCAATGCACAGAAGGTTGAAGTTTTAATAGCTACAAACAACTTGTGATGGTTTGTATATGTTTGGCCCACACAGTGACACTATTAGGAGGTGTGGCTTTGTTGGAGTGGGTGTGTCACTGTGGGTGTGGGTTTTTTTTTTTTTTTTTTCTAGACAGGGTTTCTCTGTATAGCCTGGGCTGTCTTGGAACTCACTCTGTAGACCAGGCTGGCCTGGAACTCAGAAATCCACCTGTCTCTGCCTACCAAGTGCTGTGATTAAAGGTGTGCGCCACCACTGCCCAGCAGGGTGTGGGCTTTTTAAATAGCCTAGACCTAGTTGCCTGGAAGTTAGTCTTCTAGCAGCCTTCAGAGGAAGATGTAGAACTCTCAGCTCCTCCTGCACCATGCCTGCCTGGATGCTGCCATGCTCCCGCCTTGATGTTAATGGACTAAACTTCTGAACCTGTAAGCCAGCCCTAATTAAATGTTATCCTTATAAGAATTGCCTTGGTCATGGTGTCTGTTCGCAGCAGTAAAACCCTAACATGCACAACTCTAGGCCAGATGTTATCCTGTTCCAGTTTACCATCTTATAGGTGGAGCAGAAAGCCCTTCGATCCATTATCCCTCAGCTGTCTATCATTACAAGAGAGATGATATGGGAGTTTCCACCAGAGGTGAACAGGATACAAGATTAGGGAAAGGAATGGAGACAGGATTCCAAGTAGAATGTAAGCACAGTGACAGTGGAAACCAGTGATTTGGCAGTGTGGCACTCATGTTGCCTCTTAAAACAGAGCAGACCTGCTTGGAGCTAGTCTGCTCCTTAGAAGGCAGTGAGAGCCCTATATGGTTTTTTTGGTGGTGGTGGTGGTTGTTTTTTTTTTTTTTTTTTTGTTGTTTT